>VZUI01090234.1:0-167064 GCA_013401135.1 Cettia cetti
GGCGGCGGCGGCAGCGCCGGGCGGCTCGGGCCGGGCCGGTTAACGCGCCCCGGGGCCGCCTCCGCGGGGGCGGAGCGGGAGCCGCCTTCCTGCGCTCCCTGCCCGCTTCCTGCGCTCGCTGCCCGCGCCGGGGATGGAGGACGCGCACCGGGCTTTCTGCCTGGCCGCCTCCTGCCTCCGCACGCCGCTCGACCCGCGCACACGGGCGCCCGCCGCGCTCTACGAGCGGGGGCCGCCGCCCGCCGCCGCGCAGGTACCGCGGGCACGGCCGGGAGGGGCTCTGGGGGACGCGCGGCCGGGGCTCCCCCTGGAGCCGCTCCGCAGAGCAGAGCGCTCTCCGCGCCCCCCGGCACCGCACGGAGCCTCCCTGGGCCGCAAGGGACGCACCCGGGGGGCACTGACAGATGGCCCGGCTGCGGCAGGGGCCGATCCTTTAATGAGCTTGTGGCACCGCGGCGTCTGCACGGCAGATGTAGGAGATGCCGTGCCCAGCCGGGGAGGGAGGCTGGGGTCGCTCCGCGGGTCGAGAAAGGAAACTGGGTTCATACGCCGTGGTGGCAGCAGCAGATTCAGGGAGGTGGAGGGTGCTGGCGCTGGGGGTGTGGGCTCTTTAAATTCGCTGCTTCGATCCTGTAATTCCCATTGCATGAGGTCACTGCTGGGAAAAAAAAAAACCCCAAACACTTAGATTTTTGCAGTGAAAACCTGACAAAACATCAACAAGATTTTTTTTGCTGGAATGTCGAAGCTTACTAAAATACCCCTGTGTGGAAAAGTAGTACTCTAATGTTTTTAGAAAGTAACTGGTCCATGACTTTTTGTAACGTGCCTTAGAACAAAATGAAGCTTTTGTGATGCTGACTAACCTGGTTTTAGTAACTTCTCTGATTACTGTAAGTTTTAAAAATACTTAAAGAGCATTAGCTGCACACAGCTGCAAACTGCCAAACAGTATTGGAAATATAAGCTGTGCAGAATTCTTGTCATTTCACAGTAAGTTATGGAAATGGAAGAAACATTTATGCACCACATCTCTAATGACTTATTTTTAGAGTGGTTATGGAACTAGGAGGTTCTGTTTGCTTGTAAATAAAGGCATTTTTAGAGCTCCATAGTAATCAGGGAAAGTTATACTTTACAAAATAGTTTTTTGCTGTTGTTTTTTTTTTTCTTTTGGTAAGTCATTTTGATCCTATTTCCTGTTATAAACGTATTGATTACAGGGCAGACTTGGGAATTTTTACAGGCTTTAAATAGGACCCTTAGGATATAAATTATTATGCAATATAATTTTTCCATGTACTTCTACATTAACATTTGTATAGTGCTATCTCTATTTGTGTTACTTTACCATTCATTAGACTTAATTAGGATAAATCAATATTAAGAACCTTGTTTCCCTTCCTTCTAGCAGAAAAAATTTACAAACATCTCTTCTAGGATGGCTTTGACTTGGATTCAAATACCAACAGAGAGCAGACCACCCCTCCAAAGAGAGACTGTGACAAGTGGATAGACTTTTCCAAAATGTACAATTCAAATCAAGAGTATTACTTGAAGCTGGAAGAGTTGAAGAACGCCCACATGGAGACCATGGCAAAACTGGAAAGTATGTATCGGAACAAGCTGTATTTAAAAGGAGTACAAGACTTGGATCAGAGACACGGCACTTCTCCAAAGTGCTGTAGGTAAGCTTGGGGGCACTTTTTGGCTGAAGATTTCCAAATACTTTGCAAGAAGCTGTGAAACAGCAGGGTGTGTTTCTGGGCTGGAAAGTGTTACACTCCCCATCTCTCATAACCAGAGAGATAATCAGAGGAAAATCAGTTTTGATAATAGAAACGCTCATTACCTTGCTAATGGTCTGTGAGGTTTTAGAGGTGGGTGTGCAGCAGGGATTGGGCAGCACATTTAGGAAGCACAGGACCTTTCCCCAGTCAGCAAGTGGTGACTTGGTGATCAGCACTAGAACCAGGATCTGCTTTGAGTGCCCCTTGTGCTGCTCTTTTCCTTTCTCTCCCCTCAGCAACTCATTTTTGTTTCTAGTGATGATGCCTTAGAGTGGAAGTCACCAGCTTTGCATCAGTGTTGGATTGGCTCAAACCAAGTTTTTTTTCCCCTTTATTCTCAAGGCCAACTTGGGACAAGAGTTCATATCAGCCTCTTACCCTGCACAAATCCTTTTCTGACTCAGACTTAAGTGATCCCTTGGGCTCAAGTGTATCCGATGTGTCTGATGAAGAATTAGTGTTCGAAGGGAACGGCAGTGAAACTGGATCATCCTCATTTGCTAAGCAGCAGATTGAAAAAATGTGGGATGGGTTCTCTCTGGAAGACTACATCTCCCGTGCCAAGCACAGCTTGCCCAGCTCACCAGCCTGCAGGAAGGTGCACAAGAAACAGAAAGTGTGGTCCCCCAGAGTCACCGTGCCCAAGCCTTTCCAGATGACCATCAGAGAAGCTCAGAGGAAAGAGCAGAACGTCAAATCCAAGTCACAGATTGAGCTGGAAAATCACTTACTGAAGAAGCAGCTAGAGGAGGAGGCAGAGTGTCAGAAAAAATTCCGAGCCAATCCCGTGCCCGCCGCCGTCTTCCTGCCGCTCTACCACGACATCGTGCAGCGGAACGAGGAGCGCAGGAGGTCTGTGAGGGAGAGGAGCAAACTCAAGCTGCTGGCTTCCCAAAAGCCATTTAAATTCATTGAGCGAGAGAGGCAAAGGAGTGAAACCAGGAAAATGCTGTTGAAAGATGTTCCCCCAGCTGAAAATAAAATTAAAACATTCAGAGCAAAACCGGTCCCAAAATGTGTTTATAGTCCAGATTTCAATGACAAGCTAAAGAAGGAGGAGCTCTACAGAGAAATCAGGATCAGGATGAGAGCTGAGGAGCTGCTACGAAATTCGTCTGTACCCAACAGCAGACTGGCCTTAAAAGAGACCAACAAAAAGAAGAAACACAAGAGCACTGAACCAAAGCCAACGGAACACAAACCCAAGATCAAATCAAGCGTTCCCGATTTTGAACTCCTACATGAGAAATTTCAGAAACGTCTCCTGCAACAAAAAAAAGTGAAACACCTCACAGTCTGTGAGCCTTTCGACCTTTGTACCTCGTACATTCCCTCAAAAAAGGGCAAGATCTTGAAGGACATTCAAGAGGATGAAGAAAAATTGAAGGAAACACGGTGGCCATTTGCCTCTCCGAGACGGAAACCTCAGGTGGGGCAGGCAGGGGCAAACTCACATCTCTTGGGAGGAGCAAAATCCAAATCTCCCAAAAGCACAGAATCCACGAGACGACGGCTGGAAGCCCTAAGGTGACTGCTTAGAGATGCTCTACTTTATATAGACTTGAAAAGTAGTTGGTGTTTTGGGGGGTTTTTTTGGTATTAGTATATATTTGGTATTTTATTTGGTGTTATTTTTGGTATTTCTACATACATTGTTAATTCTTCCAGGCAGTAAATATAGGATTTAATTTGTTAATATAAGGGCTTATAATATAAATCTTAAAATATTTAAATATAGGACTTAATAAGTATTTATTATTGTTAAAGGAACACTAGTGCATTTTTGTCAGCATGTCCCTAAGAAGACAAAAGACTTCTGTTTCCCAGGATATCCTGAATCCCTTAAAATGGCACATACCTTGTGTTCTCTCGTAGCAACCCTGTTTTCACCCTGTTTTTCTCTTTGGAATCATCTTTGCCAAAGCTTCTTTCGAAGTCTTGTTCTAGATTTAAAATGAATTCAGCCTTAGTTTATTTTCCCCACCAGGAATTCCCTTGAGGAAAAGAGAAAGCTGGAAGAACAACAAAAAAGGAACAGAACCAAGCAGAAACAAAGAACGAAAAAATTCCAGAAAATTGTGATGTCTCGGGCTGAGGCCAATGACCCACATCAGACCCTAGCTCAGGTGTCTAAATCCAGATTAAAAACATTCAGGTATTTTGTTACATTCCCCTGAATCCTGAACACCTTATTCAACAATGAGAAGGAGATGTTTGGGATTGCAGTGTATGTTAAACATACAATGTGTTACAAAATAGCATGGCCTAAATTTAGATACTTACACTTGGTAAATTAAACATGGTGCAAGCAGCTGGTTAAAAAGTGGCCAAAATTAGCATTTCAACTGGGAAATTGTTGCTAACCTATATTGAACTCAATACAGAAATATATAGCATATAGAAATATATATATTCCACATTAGATTATTATAGATTCAGTAACAGGAGAGTCCTGTGTTTTCTCCATGGATGTATCAACTAAAGAGGAAAAGGTTACAAAAATCAAAAGGAAAGGGAACAGTGTGGATACAGAATATCCTTGCAGAGCTGGGTATTGCACTGGTTGGTACAACTTTGGTGCAGCAGTGAACATTTCACAATTCACTTCTTTGTCCCAGCAGGTCCCCACTGAAGAGGGAAATTAAAGCAGGAATATTTTAACTTCACAGTGTAACAGCAGTGACTGAGGAAGCTGCTGGTGTTCAGGAGGAATGGGATCCAAGGTTCCCTGGAGTAGAGATGCAATGCAAAGACTCTTTGTGTATGACTGAGCACACAGGGAAGAACACTTCTCAGAGTGCTGTAAGCTGCCACTGCAGATGGCTCCAGCTCTGACACAGCTCTAACCCCATCACTGCTGCTTGGCCTCGTGTTTGGGGCTAATTTAACCCTTTCTGCTTTTCTGATCCTAAAAAAAATAATCCTGTCTGAACAAGCCTTTAGTGAGCTTTGTGATCCAGCCTGGCACAGTGGTACTGCTGCAGTATTATCAATTTAAGGTGCTGTTGTGTGGGGGTGGTGAGAGGCACTGACTGCTCTGGCACCTGTTGCTTCTTGCCTGGGCAGGATTCTTGGGCAGCAAGCACAAATCCTAATTTCCAGTAACCTGTCATACAGTTAATAACAGGGGCTGTATAATCCATGTGTCCTTGAGCACGTGATCTGCTGACTCTGGGACAGAAGCAGAAAACAAGTGGAGTCAGAGTAGGTGGAGAATTCAGAGAGACAGTAGGTGTTTGTAGATGTGATTTGAGTTTGTTCAACGGCAAATTTCACATTACAGTGTTGAGCTTAATCAGATTTCAGGAGCTCTTGTGTGGGTGTAAAATGCTGTTGTTGCAAAGCCATATCACTTCCCTGGTGCTGATGCAGGAGGCTGCTGCAAGCGTTTAACCTGATAATGCTCATTTCAGCACAGCTAGGCAATAAGGTCTGCCAGTGGGAGTGCTCTTTCAAAGCAAGGAGCAACAAGGAAATTTACTTCCCAACATGGTGAGAAGTTCAGAGATGGTCAGGGAGAGAGGCTGGAGGAAGCAGAGTCGTAAAAAGCCCCCCTTGATCTCATCCTTGCCCTGGAGTGTCTGACCTGCAGTGCCAGCTCTGCCCAGTTCAGAGGCACATCACAGAGCTGCCTGTCCCACACTGAGGAAGGGTTACAGCCCATCCCACCTGGGTTATCCAGCGCTCCCTGTCATCCCAGATATCATTTCAGTTAGGAATCAACAGTTTCATTGTCCTGCTCTATTGACTGGGCCCTTGACAAACCAACTCAGGAAAAAAGTGTTCCATGATGCAGAACTTGGCCATCTCTCTCGGGTGATCAACTGCTAAAGTAGCAAGATTCTCCTCATCAGACTTTAAAAGTACTGATTTTTATTTAATGCTCCTAATTTCCTATGGTGTATTCTGTTCAATTTTGCTTAGAACAACTGGAAGATCTGTATGAAATCAGCATGTAAAATACCCTAAGTATCCAAATTTTTTTTCCAAAAAACCCCAAGAATCCAAACTCAGCCTGTATTTAAGTCTAGTAGCCAGGACCTGCCTCTGCTTAGCCAAAGTGACTCCTTCAGAGATGAGTTGTTCAATACCTTTTATGTATCTTGAAATATGACAACATTTAATTTGTTATGAGCAATTCAACTGCTGTAGACAATTACTCTTTGTACTATAAATTAATAATGATTTCTCTTGTACTCTACTCCCCTTAGGAACAACGAGAAGCAGAGAAGGCAGGAATATTTGCAAGAACTGCAAGAAATGGAAGAAAGAGTAAAACAAATGCCATTGCTTTTTGAAAGAGTCACTCAGGTTGCCTTGTTTTTGAACTACTAATTAATCTTGGCTGATACTGAATCAGATATTTGTAGTCCAACATTTTTAGAAGATACTTCAAAAACACTTTTCAGGGCAGTATTTCTCCATTTCAATCTGTTGCACCATCTCCATATAAATATCAGTAATTTTTGAGATATGGGAACAGAGAACTCCTGTAAATGTGTCTGGTTCAGTTACAATATGAGTAACTCTGACCACAACCAAACACTGCTGGTACAGAAAAGTAAAATCTGATAAAAAATTTTCAAGGATTGTTTTGCCATTCTTACCTGCAGTGAATAATCATTTCCACTTGTCAGCTGCAATTAATGAATCAGGGGATTAATATAAATAAAAATACCAAAAGCCAGGCATTTAATGCATTAGATAACATTTAACCACTGTGGTTTTTCTACAGAAAAATGCCAGAATAGCTGCAGAAAAATATTATTCAAACAGATTGAGAGCACTGGGGATCTGCCCAGAGTTTGTTTCAAAGAAAGGAGGAGCTGCCAAGTCACGGCCATTCTCCACTGCTGGGGATTTTACCTCCATCGCTGTCAGGGAAAGGTACAGATGACTGAAGGCTTTTTCTTTTTACCCACTAGATATCTAATAATAAGAAATCTTTTCATGTTTAGATTTAAGGGGTTTTTTAATGATTTTCAGTGTTTCCCAGGGAACTATTTGACTATGTGGTATGTTAGCATTAGTATGTACTTTTGATTTGTTTTCCTGAATTAAATATTAATTCGTAAAACAGAGGAGAGCTGCTTAACCAAACTGGTTATGTTATGTAATGCACTTCAGAGAAAAATGAAGAAAAACATCTCTTGTTTATTCCATTCATCAAAAATTCTAGCAGGTTGTTGTAAGTCACCAGCTTTAAATTTTAATTTTTTTAAAATAAACCTTATTTAAAGTAGTTTTTAGTATCTATTGGGTGTTGTGATTTAAAAGGAAGGAGAAATTTTTTTTAAAAATCTAATGTATAAAGCAATACTGTTGAGTTACTTTCTAGCATAAAGAGAGACTCTTGTGTCCCCTCTTCCTTTCCCTTCCCAAGTTCCACTCCAGCCAAGACTACAAGGCTTTGTCCTGGGTTACATAAAGGTGGTTTAACACCTCCTGGAAAGCATCTTACCAGAAAATAAAGCCCCACATGCAATTTGTCTTTTCAGAATCACCAGCGTTAAAGTGAAAAAAAGGGAATCCTTTGAGGAAGCAGCTGGTGACAATCCCCAGTCTGAGCAGTCCTGGGAGGAGGAGGAAGAGAAGAGAAAAGGTGTCAAAACCTCCACCCCGGGTGAGCAGTGCAGTGATCTGGAGGATGTGGACGAGGCCAGAGCCAGCCCTGATGTCCTTGAGGCTGAATCCAGCTGGCACAGTGATGATGAGGAGGATCAGGAGGAGGAAGCAAAGTCAGGCCCATCACTTGGTCATTCCCAGGAGGAGGAGGAAGAGGAGGAGGAAGCCAAGGCAGACCTGTCATTTGGCCATTCCCAGGAGGAGGAGGAGGAGGAGGAGGAAGCCAAGGCAGACCTGTCATTTGGCCGTTCCCAGGAGGAGGAGGAGAAGGAGGAGGAGGAAGAAGCAAAAGCAGGCCCATCTCTTGACCGTTCCCAGGAGGAGGAAGAGGAAGAGGAGGATGAGTCCAGACCCAGCTCTCAGTCTGGCAGGTCCCAGGAGCACGAAGAGGAAGGTCAGTCAGACCCTGAAGCCGAGGGTGCTTTCCAGTATGAGGATGAGGAGTATGAGAGTGATGGCTCTGAGGAGAAGGCCAGTGATGAGGAAGGGCACTGACAGGAAGGGCTGGCACTTGAACCGCTTCTGCTGCTGGCTGTGGAACAGTCACCAGAGAAAAACTTGGTGCACATCCAAAATTCTGTGAATTTTACCTCTTAGTTTAAGGGGCCTGCTAGTGCAGGAATTCTATTTGTTTTCCAGTAAAAAAGATCAGGACCCTAGTTTTCACCAACAAAATAACTTTGACTTTTGTATTGCTCTTCTTTATTGCATTTCTCTGTGACATTAGTGCACCTCTGTTCTTAAAATGAGCTGCAACCTCATTGTTTAATAATGAATTACACAGTGTGCTGTGTAATACTGAGGGCTCACATCCAGCTCTTCCCGTGGGCTGGCAAAGCCAGGGGACATTTTGGGGCAGGAATTGCCATTTCATCCCTGGAAAAGGGGAATCTTTTTACCTCAGGTAACTCTAGTTGTATGAAACTATGCAAGGAAGTGCTTTAATAGCTCTTCTTACACACTGGCTACTCAAGACTTCAGCTACTCCACAAAAAACTCTCCAAAAATGTTTGGGATTTTTTTTTTTTTTCTTCTACCAGTATACCTTCTCCTACTATTACTAACTCTCTAAAAAATCTGTTATTATTTTTTCCTCATTATTCCTTCCATGTTTGGAAGTTTTTAAAGCATTCTTACTTTTATTTATTTCTGAAGTGTGAACATGAGTAATGTGAACTTGAAACTCTTTTTTAAACTTGAATAAAATATCAGTGAAAATATTAATCCTTGCTTCACGAGGAAGTTTGCTAGTGGTTGTCAGTATTCTGTAATTCTGAAGAGTTGTACTATTACCAATCACATATGACTGCTACTTGTCTCTTTAGGAAATCAAATCCTTTTCTGAAAGAAGGCAGAAGAGCTCTGAATTATGGCTTTTTCTCAGACTATTTGAAGTGATTTCAAAGGAATAAAAAGTTAAATCTAAGATTTAACAGCACTCAACTAAGTGTTCTAAAAAAAAACAAATATAAAATTGTTGAACTACTAAGATAGGGATTAAAAATACCACTAAAACTCCTCTGAACATAGAGAAAGTAGCAAAACCAATGCTTTTTAAAGGTTTTAGAAAGAGTGGGGAACCTGTGTAGAATTTGGATTTAATTTGTGACTGAATTTTTCAATATTTTAAATATAAACCTTAACAATAACAGAATTAATGAACATGGTAAATATGATATAACCAGGAAGAGTTAGGACAGCTTTTGGAGGCTATGCCTCAGCTTTTTTAGCATTTCTGGAAAGGAAAAACAGAATTGTGTGGACCAAGGAGATCCAATTGATTATGGTTCCCCAAGATTTCCAGGAAGCATTTCTAGGACATAAATTGCTAGCAAAGGATCTTAAAGAAACCAACCTTTTTGTAGGAAAAGAAAGATTCTCATGAATGGGAGATCAAACCTTGAGGTATTAAAGGAAGCACTTATGGAAATCACTTGGAGTAGCAGAGCTTTTCAGATGGGGAGGATAATGAGATTTAAGTCAAAAAAGCTGTTCAGAAATTGCATTACAAACATAAAGGGATAAACATTCCAATAAGGAATTAAAAAGCAAAGGAAAATCAGAGATGACAGAATAGAAATGGAGACAGACAGGTCAGGGCGAATTAAACCTCGTGAAGCAGAGTACAGCAGTAAAAAATATCTTAAACAAAGAAGAGCCACGTACACATGTCAGGAGAAGAAAAACAGTCTGGCCTAAAAACCAATTCATGATTTGACCTCTTTTTTCCCCTTTTTTTTTTTTTTTTTTTTTTTTTTTTTTTTTTTTCCAAGGAGGATGATTTAAATGTAGAGAATCTGGAATAACTAATGGGATGAGAGCACTGGAAAAAACCCCAAAACTGTATTTAAAGAAAAAAACTCCAATAACTTAACATGAAAATCAAAATCCAAAGGTGATGTAATAGAAGCATTTTAAGGCACAAAGCTCATTAGAAGAGAAATGTTGATGAATTATGCTTTCAGGGAAGCCACCTAGCAGGAGGGAGAGGAATAGGAAAGTTTCTCACAGATTATTGAATATTCTGTCTTTAATATTTTAATTAATGGCCGCAGCACAAAAGTAGGAACACGTTCAAAAATTTGCAAAGTAAATGAGAAAGGTGTACCTGAAAGAAGGATTAAAAATACCACATGGGAAGAAGGGGGGAACTTTGCATGTGAACTGTAGCATGAAATAATTTTGAAGTGCAAGAATAGTGTTTCTGTATAGTAATTATATTTATATTCTGAAATAAGTAGCCAGAAGTTTGGGATATTGTGCTTTTTGAATAATTTTTTGTATTTACAATATTGCTTTCTCTAAAAACCATCCCCTCCTGTACATAGTTACAACACCAAGTGGGTTATGTTCTCTTTTCCTTTGAGAAAAAATGTTATTGCATCATTACCTTTTACAGCTGCTCCAGATGAAAAGAATAACAAAAGAATTCAAATTCTTGAAGAAAATGTTTAAAGTCATCCTTATTCTGGAATTAATTATGGTCTCATGTAGAATCCTCAAGACTTCTCAAATGGCAGCAAGCAAAATTTTGCCTGAGCTTGGCAGATAAGAGGCACTCTAAAGATCAAGATATATTATTAAAAATTATTTCTGACAGTGTGCCTGTCCCGTTGCCCACAAATTGAAGTCAAACATGAATTTTCTATACAGAATACATTTGTCCAGGAATACTGTCCAATCCATTATTACAAGATATGGCAGCTGGTGGCTTACAAACAATAAAATAATGAAATTAGATAAATTAGATATAATGAGATAAAATTAAAAATAGTTTGGTGTCTGTCCTCCTCACCCTTCAGTGGAATTATAGTTTTACATCTCTTTTGGTAATTACTTGGCTTTAGGGGAAAAAAAAAAAATAGCCCTTACATACTCCAGCAAAACTCAAATTTGCTTCTTTCTTCAAAAGGAATTCCAGGTATCTGAGGAATGAACTAAGACTTATAAATAGTATCAGAAAAATTCCTGTCCGTCCTGTCTACTAAAATCACAGCAGTCAGATGGAGCAGGGAGAGCAGGGGTGCCAGGGACAAGGCAGAGGGGAAGTGAGTCGTAGGGGGTGAAGGTCAGGAGTGACAGGGACAGCAGGACCTCCCCCAGCAGCTGTGGCCAGCTATGATCCGTGTCCCACAGAACTGCATCCCGGGATTAGTCAGTGGGACAATCCCCCACGTGCTTATGTGTGTAGCACAGAGGAGGCAGATGTTAACAGGCAGGAAATACTCTTATTTTCTGATAAATAACACTGTGAGACCACGTTTAATTTCATGAGCACAAACACTGTGAAAGTCAGTTGTCAACAGGACTGAAAACAAGAATATTTGCACCTGCACAGCTCAAAACTTGCTACTTATAGTCAGGGCTTACTGCCACAAGCAGATTACACAATAGTTAGGCAGGTTACAATAAGAAGGTTAGTAAGATTAGGCAGGTTGCTGATTAACAGTAGCAGCCACACTACCAACACAGCCAGGAAATTCTGGTTGCCAGGATAATGAATTGTTACAAACCACATTATTCAGATGATTTCAGACACAGCTTTCCACACTTGTAGGTGTACCTGGTTCTCAGGTTAACTTCCTGTACTTTTTAACGTGTGTTCCATGCCATCCCACATTTTCTAAGATGGGTAAAAGGCACAAAAATTACGCTTGTAATAAGTAGTAAAAGCAAACAACCAAAGATCAGCTTTTCGTGAGTGTCATTGTGATTAAGCTCTGCTCTGGGGAGCTCCATCCTGTAACACCTTTATCCCCAAAACACTGGAACTGCCGAGGGCACCATCCCAGCTACTCCAGCAATGTGCTCTCAGATCTGACACTGGAGGGCCACACAAACACCTGATTGTGAGGCAACAGCACTTGAAAAGGACCAGTTTGGGGTTTGGAACTCTGAGTTTTCTAACCAAAAACACAACTGCAAACATTTCACAGCAGAATTCCAGCCCGGAGTGCTGCGGCTCATCTGACTGACACACGGGCTGCTCATGGTGCCACTGCAAAATACCCACTCCTAACAAACTCCTATCAATGGCTTCATCAAAGCTGTGCCACTGCAAAACTGTGAGACTTCCCAGGGCAGTGAGAGTGCCCTACAGCCCTTGCTTGTTAACCAGACTCACAGTTTATTCCTGGCTGAAACCTTCCTTTTCCTGGTGCTGTTAATGCTGATTTAATTCAGGCCTAGTGAGCTGAGGCTGAGCTTAACTCTGCTCGTGGAGCTGGCTGTGTACCTGTTTGCCTGCTCCAGCTTGTTCCTGACCCTGAGAACTGGCACACAGCCCCTCCTGTTCCCACAGCTCCCTCTCCTCCCTTTCCCACTGAAAGGAAGCTCAGTGTTGCCCAGAAGAAGCCCTCAGTTTCCAACCAGCCACACAACTCCTGGGTAATATTCAACTTTGTGTAAAGGGTAACTAGGAAAAAGCTGTTCAGTTTTATGCAACAGTCAATTCTCTCTCAGACACCTCACAGCCAGCACCACACCCTACTCAGCTCTCTGCCCTCCAACCCTAATGCAGAGCCATCAATTCCAAAATGTAGAATAATTCCAAAATCCCGTTTGAGGGCACATGGCTGAACTCTGCATTGGTTACCTGTGACTGCACTTGATTTCACACTAAATGAAAATAAAATTCACCCTGGAAGATGGTTCTGTGGAATAGAACTCTTCTTTTCGAGTCAGAGTTGCCACATCTCAGGAGAATTTCCATACCCTGCTACTGCTGGCAGCCAAAGGGGCAAGGAAACCAAGTGGGGAACATCCAGGCACAGGAGGACCTTCCAGCACACCCCCTGCTTTCCATCCCATTCTCACAAGCCTTGTGTCTTGACAAAGAAAACTCTACAAAATCTGTAAAATGTTTTGAATTCCCCAGGCAAAAAAAGTTCTGGAAGGGCCAAATATTAGGAAAAAAGAGCCAAGTCTGTAGATGAGATGCCTGAAGGTTTCTCAGATCAGAGCACAAAATTATCCAAAGAAACTGCACATCCCAATTTGCCTACTTAGGCAAATCATCTTACAATAACCAGGTAGTTTCCACGATGGGGATAGATTCTGGGATTTTTCTTTAAATACCAGTTCTATCAAAACCTCAGTAAAACACATCACCTAAACAACGGCACAGAGACACTGAAAATCTGCTTCCCTTTGATTTGTGAGTTGTGCTCTATCTTAACTCACTGCCACAAGCTCCCTTCATACATCACCCACTCAACACAAGCCTCCAACTCTGCTGTTTCCTTCAGGCAGCATCCTGCAAAATAACAGAAAAGATCATAGCCTGATAAATTGTCATTTGTGCATAGATGGTTGTGGATACAATCCTCTTGCCATAAATGAGAACAAAGGGGTAATGCAGAAGGGCATACTTGATGAAGTACTTGCAATTTTTTTTTATCCTTTATCAACATCTGGTTTCAAAAAACAGTTTGAAAATAATTTAAAGTTTGTTTCAGGTGACAGGGCAGCAGTCCCTCTTCTCTCCCCTGGCTACTTACTGTCAAACAGGCTTCAAGGTTTGTAAAGTCCAGATCAAAAAGTCCTTCTGAGCATCCAGTAACTGTAAGGAGCTTGCTGAAATAGTAGAAATTATCTCAGGAAAACACTCCAGACCACAACAGAAGTTCTTTCCAGCCATTTTGGTCAGGATTAGTGGAAGCAGAAGGGGAGGGAAGATCAGATGGTTGCTAATAAAAATGGAGAAGCAAAGAATGAGAGGAGCTGTTCATTTGTCTCAGTGACAACACGCAAGCACAGCCCAAGTCTGTGTTTTTATTTTCTATTTAATGTGCATAAATCACTTCTCAAATACACCAAGGGATCTGACAGTCATTTCCCCCAGCCTTCTGTTTTAAGCCTAGCATGCATTTTTTACAGTTATTTTGGAACTGTGACAGCCTTTTTGGGTTTTTATTTGTTTGGGCTATGGCTTTTTGGAGGGAGTGAGTGGGGGATTGTGTAAGGGTTTGGGGTTTTTTTTAGAACTTCCTGCAGCATAATCTCTTTGGACTCTGTATCCCAGACAATTTGCTGCAGAACATCTACTTATATCCCAGTCACACAAAGAACAATCATAACAAGAACTATTGTACTCTCTACTATAAACACTGGCAAAACAAAATAGTAAGATTAAGGAGAAAATAGTTAAAAATAGAACTCTTTTCTTTCCAAAGGAAATAACATGATTTTCACCCCAGCCTCTCTTGTCATTGTTACAACAATGGTTCATTTTAGGCCATATCTGACTGCACTTGGAATCAGGAAACCCTGGCACAAATGTGCTACAGCAGCTTGTGCTTTGTTTGTACTGAATGCCTGGGCCAGCACTGCAGGATTCAAGAGACTTGCTAGAGGTTCACAGAGCTGTTCCAGGCATAAATGTTTTCCCAGAGCACAATTCCAGCCATATTCCAGTGCCCCAGAGCACTGGAAAGCTCTACAGGTCAGGAAAGTGAGGCTGACTTGTTGGAGCATCTCAGCTCTCTGGATAAACTTGTCCATTTTGCACTGAGCAGATGTTCAGTGACCAACTGCTGATCAGGCCTGGATCCCAGCTTGGGAAAAGAGGGATGTGTGGAAAAAAAACACTTAACAGCATGTTCCAAGCACTTATTCCCAGGGAAATCTCTACCACTGACTCCACAGGAATTACAGCTCAGTTCTCAGGATCCGACACATTAGAGTTTGGGGTTTTTTTAATCTATCCATTCCCCTTAGCCCCAGACCAGAATTGTGACCTGCAAGCTGACATCCCTGGAGAACATGGAATCATTAGGATAACTTACCTACATCCTGAGAGTTCATCTGCACTGCCACCACCAGTATAGTGTTTCTCTTCACACCACAGCAAACACAAAATTCATATTGAGGCTGCTTGCTTCTTTCCTAACTAATATGATTCTTTGATATTCCTGATATTTTTCCCAGTAAAAAGCTAAAAAGCCATTTCAGCCTGTTTTGAACATCATCAGACTGTAAGGGAATGCCTCTACTCTTGCAACATTAATGGTGCAAAATCTGTCCCCTCTTCCTATTCCATCTCTCTCATTACATGAAACCTAAAAAAAAAAAATCACCTTTCTTTTATATATTTCAAAACTCAAACCACCCCAGAGGAAGCACAGGAACTAGAGAGAAAACTGCCCCACTCTGGCATCACACATCCACATTTCCTCTGAGAAACAGCTTCTCACTTTCTGGAATCAAGATTTCTCCTTTTTTTCCTTTTCTTTGTCCTTTTGAGCTTGGATTTTTGACTCTTCTATTTCAGAAGAACATCTGGATGCATTTAATGCTGGTCCTCTGGGTTTGCACCTCCTCTCCATCCAGAATCCCTTCCAGACAGGTTCTTGAGTCCTCCAATTTAATTAACACTCTGCCCTAGGAAGGGGGAAAGACACCACCTGATAAATGCTCATTTTGAAAACCAGCTGAAATGTTTTCTGCTCAGCATCAGGAGTCTGAGCAATTGTTTGAAAAACTGAGGTGGGAGGTTGGGTCCTCATCAGAGAAGTGGATGCTTTGATGGAAACAGGGAACAGGATCTCACCCACCTCTTCCTCAGGACTCATTTTAAACAGTGAAAATAAATGTTATAGCTGGGCCTGTTCCACAAGGAAGACATCAGAGTCCCCACCAGCAGTAGAAATCTGCTATATTAAAGCTGTACATTATCTTGTCAACATGCAGAACTCTTCCTTAGCCAGTCCATTAATGTTAATGACATCCCATCTGTGTTTCCCCATCCCTGGCTCTGCCCAAGAGCAGTGCTGATTCCATTCTGAAGCAGCAAACTGTTGGCAGCCAGAACACTCAGCATGTCCAAAGGCTGAGTGCCTCCCCCTTCTGCAGCTGTGTGGGATACAGGACAGATCCTCTGCAAAAATCCATGCTCAGGGCTCTCTGTATCTCTCAGCTGAGGCCACTGGAGACTGTAGCTCCTCACTTCTTGTCTCTCCATTAGGATTCCTTCCCAACTTCCCTCTTCCCCAGAGCTGCAGGGGAATATTGTAGCCAAGTGAACACTCTTAAGGCTATGATGCTCCATCTTCCTGCTGAGATGATTTACAAGCATCTTCAAACCTCTGGAATCCTTCAAAATGAAAAATTTTTAAACCACATTTTAAAAACCCAAGGCTGACTTCACACTCACTCCAAGCACTCCCTTAAGGAATTCCAAAGGTTGGATTTCACCTGCTTTCCTCCCAGCTTAATCACATCAGCAGTTCTGGCAAATGCTTCCAGGCAAGGGGAGCCTGGAGTTCATTCCAGTGTGGGGATCCCCACAAGGACAAAGCTCATAAGCTTTTGAACAAATGAAATTTGTGCTCAGAGACAAAAATAACATCAGTGAGTATCCAAGACTGACTGCTTTTATTCTCTTAACATATTTGGGTGATGAAAGAAATGAAAATAGAGGGAACTTTGGGGATGATCAGTTGTTTTCACAACTGATGTTTCAAAGCTCCAGTGAGCAGTGGCTGTACATTGACAGCACTGTGAAAAAACTCTTTTCTTCACCCCCTTCACCAAAGAAGTGAAGTTACAGGTCAGAGTCACCTTATCAGGACAGCAGATGCATTAGCAGGGGAAGGAATCAATCCAGTCAATAAAGGAATTGATACCTGTCTATAGTTAGAAAATGCCTTTTACAGAACAAGCTGTTCCCCTGGATCATTGAGGAATGGCAGAGTTTTATTGAGTTTCTAAACACACAGCTACATGTATAATTAATATTGTCTCACAGCCAGACATCTAGAGTGCTTTAGGATTTTAACTGTTCCTTTCTTTTACTGTTTCCTTCTCAAGAATGGGTTTAACAGCTATGGGGGAAAGAGGAGGCATGGGAAACAGTTAGGAATTTCCTCTATAATGAGCACAGGGCTGGAATACAAAGTTTAAGGTACTGGATACAGTGGATACTCAGAATCCCTTCAAGCAGGAAAACAGGATTCAGGCTTCTCTTTCTGACCCACTTTGGGATGGCAGGAAAGTGACTTGGACTTTCTGCTTCTCCATCCCTAAAGTAGAAATAATATCCACCCACATTCCCAATACTCATTGGGGCTGCTCACAAGCCTCACACATGCGGAGTAGTCCGGAAAATTCAAACTGGACTTGTTTTGGATCAAGCCCACCAAGAGATTCATCCCAACCACTAGGGGGAAGCTGGTCCCTAGAACTACAGGGCTATTCCAAAGTAAATCCCTTGAAAGATGGACAGAACAACCCCGAGCCTGTGGCACTGGGAGTTCCCCTCTCCAGACTGCCACACCGAAAGGAGATGAAGGTAAATCCCTGGCACAGACCCAGCACAGTGTTAAAGAGGAAGAGAGTGGGGGGAAAAAATGGTGCAGAAAGACTTACTTGGTGTGATGGAGAAAATATTTTCTTGAGGATGTAAAAGCTCACAAACATTCCAAGAAGGAACATCTAACTTTCACTGCACCTATTCCTTGAACAAATATTTTATGAAGATGGGATTCACAGCACGAGACAAACTCAGTGGTATTATTCCAAGTAATCAGTTTTGTCAAATAAATATTTGATCAAATAAATAATGAACTATGAGCCTTTTGTTACCACTGATGTCATTGAGAAGTGAAAATGTTGGCAAACTGCATGTTTAATTCTTTGAGAGTATCTATTAAAAAGCAAAAGATATCTAGCAGATATAATCCTGCTACCAATACTATATTATCTTAACCCTTCACCTCATCTCAAAAATAATTTAAAAGTGAGATTTTTGAAGTGGGTAACTAATTTGAGGGGTTTTTCTTGCTTACACACCCTAGTACTATCATAAATAGGACTTCTAATCACAAGATTTTACAGCTCTTCACTTATGCAGTAAACCTGTTTTACTAATAAGCATTCACAGAGTAACAGAAGAAACAATGATTTTTTTCATTTATACATCAATAGAGGTCAGGTATAAAAGCAGAAAAGGAAATATAACTTTTAATTTTTGAGGAGAAGATGAAGGAAACATTAGGATTTTTCTAACAGGTCACCATGGGCCCCAGAAACAAAACAAAATAAAATTAATCAGCACCAACAGAATTAATGTGAATTTTTATGCAGTCTTCCTCATGAGTAACAAACAGACTCAAATTTATTTTGGTGTTATGGAGCTTTTATAAATCTCACTTTGCACCAGTAAAAGTCAGGAACAGCAGTTTGAAATGAACAGAATTTCATTCTTCAGATGTAGCACAAGTTGCATGTCAGCACATGCCCCTGCTTGCTATTTCTAGGAAGAGCAAAAGGCAGATTTACCAGCCACAATTCAGTTACAATTAATGTAATGGCAAAAACTTTGGCTTTATTACCTTCCTTTCATTTGAATTTCCAAGTAATCTCTTTTTTTCCTCTTGGATCCTTCTGAGCCTAAAGTGTACAGTTTTTCTTCAGTTAAAACAGAAATAGCACAAGATCAATACAGGTTTTCATCAGAACAATAACAACAAAATCCAATATGTCTCATGGAATCATTATTTATACTCTCCACAGAGGTGATTTTCTATTGGTAAAGTCAGTAAGACTTTCTTCATGAACAAGTTTCAGTTAGGAATTGGGTGAACTCACCTGGAAAAGCCACCTATCCATTCACAGACCTATGAGTTTTCACAATTTGCCATTAAAACATTGCCAGGAATATGGGAAAAAACCCAAAACATCATGCCTGACAAGCACTGCCTTGGAATAGGAAGATCTCCATAGTTTGATTTTTGATCCATCTCACTGTACTGACACAACACCTCTGTACTCAGAAGAAGTGATAAAAAGAAGGTTCCAAGGGAGCTGAAAAAATTGAGAGATGTAAGTTTTGATACTGACAAAGACTGTTCAACATCCTTTCAGGGAGTACAGAGCCTGCACCTGCACTCTTCACATCCCTTCCAAGGGTTTGTCTCACATGAAAAGCATCCCAATGCCAGCAGTAATGGTCACAACAGAAATGTTAGGATTAGTGTACTAGGAGAACCACCTGGAGCTGAGAATGCTGAAATGGAGAGCTATAAATGGTCTTATTATTTCTACAGCACTTCCTAGAAAAGCTTTAGGTGGCCAAAGGAATGGAGCACTTCAATAACGAAGAGTGTTTTGCCAGGATCATCAGTGGATCCTCACCCAAGAATCAAGTTCTGCTTCCTTCATTAAGAGATCCCAAATGCTCTTGTATTTCCATGGGACTGCTCCTGACAGCATCCTGAGTAGGGCTGGCTCCTGCTCACTTCTGTCCAGAAAAGATGCCAAATGAAATGTTTCTGGAACCTTAATCCAAATTCTCATTGCTGCATGGAAGAGGTTTGCATGTGATGAAATCAGCAGGATTAATCACATCCACAGAGCAAAAGCACCTCATGACCACTGAGCTCGAGGCTGTGCTGGGAATTACAGTGTAAAAATAGCTCCCAAGAGTTTATCATCCAAGTGGTTAAGGCAGAAAAAGTTACTTTCTTATTAAAAATAAGCCTTATAGGCACAGTATCATATATATAAATAATGACCTAGCCTTGATTCCAAAGAAAAGGAATTAAGAAGAGTACCTTTCAATAGAAACAGTACTTCTTAATCAATGCTTTAATGTTTTATTAAAACTCCTGCTATTAGGGAAATGGCAAAGCCCAGATTCACACCTTACCTGCAAGTCTCCTTATTGCAATATGGCTTTCAGTAAACAAACAAGTATTCTGAAGCTTTCTTTTAATAATTTAAAAATACATCCCTTGGGCCAGCAATATCCTCTGTCAAACACTGAGGTGTTAAAATTGTGTCAGTAATTTTCTGTCCAGCTGTCTAGCTGCCAAGATCCAGGTGCAATTTAGGCCTATGTATAATTAAGGAATCTGAGTAAATAAAATTAAGGATACATGAGGTACAGTTCCACAATTAAGAAGGAAATAAATGGACCTAATATTTATAATATTACATAAATGATTCCTACAGTCAGAAGTAGAAAGCTTGGAATTTCCTTGAATAAAAATTCCCAACTCTCTCAAGCTTGTATTCTCAACAAAATCAGAACAAAAATGTAGGTAAGTGTCCTAGCCAAATGATTACTGAATCTTAATTCAATATAATATAACACTAATTTGTAAAAGGCCAGTTCTCAGCTAACCAAGCATGTGCCTTTGATTAGATTTATTTTATTACCTATATTTAGAAGAATCACTTTTCTCATCAGTCTGGACTTCAGGAAAGCACTTCAAACGAGGAGCTGGTTAAAATGGAGACAAGAATATCCCTGTAGGATGAGACACACAAGCCAGGGAAGAGAAAAATTGGAAAGCATTAGGCTAAGGGAAGGCTGAAATTGATTTCATTTAATAACCTTTGAAATGAAGACTGCAGAGTGGGAAGGAAGGCAAAGGAAAAAAGGAGTGCTAATGGCACAGGTCTGGGAAGACTCAGAGGTAGATGGTAGCAGCTGGTCTTCACACTGCTGGTTGCTAATTTTTTGGTATTTGATACAGTTGCCAGAACAAAGCCATGACAAAATAAACCACAATTCTTTGCCCCTTCTGAGATGAATTGACAGGGTTTTTTTACAGCATGCAGATGTCTCCCAAAACACCAAGCCTAGCTTTCTATAAACTCCCACTTATTCTGTGGAAGCAGACATTTTAAAAGGGCATAAAAACGCCTTACAAGTCACCAGTCATGAGGAGCTGGTTGTAGTTCTTATATTTTTCATGATGAATCTAAACACATGGGAGCCTGAAGGCTGATGCTCCTGGGCACTACAATGAAGTAACTTGAGTACAAATCCCGCCCCTAAAATGAAACAAAAGTCGGTGTTTCTGAAGTCCTACCCAGATTCAATCATTAAGGCAGTGTTAAATGACATAATTAAGGAGCTCCCTTTGATAGCTGATATTCCTGATAGCAAGAGCACTGCAGAAGAAGTAAGATTGCTGTGTTCACAGCAGTTACTGCTTTTCTGGAAGGATCCAGTGTTAAAACACAGACAAACCAAATTGGTGTTTTAAAGTGCTGTGAGAGGAGATGACATCATCACTCCAGCCCATCTGAGAGGAAAAACATGGAGCAACAGATGAGCCAAAATCACTCCTGGCATAAAAAGAGAGAGTTCCACTGACTTCAGAAAATGTATCCCAACGTTCTTGCGTGTTGCAGATTAAAATTACACACTTGACAGTCTATTAGAGGTAAAACAAAGCTAAAGGCACAAAAACTGATGTAATATATTCATTTAGGGCAATTAATTATTTTCACTGCAAGTATGTTTGTGGATGCTAAAAATCAAGACTGTGGCAGCTACTCACACAGGTCGATATGGTAAAAAAGATGGCTATTTCTGCAGAGATAAGAAAGAACATATGGTCCTTATTGCCAGCTAAGGGTCTCTTTTAAAACAATTTTCCTCAATCTGATTTGCCTCACAATTACCCTAAATCCTGCCACGATTGCTCTCGTGGAGCATTCACAGAATTTGGCTTCCCTTGAAGATGTATTTTCCCTTTCCCTGGTGACTGCCTTTATTACTGATTTTTAGATAATCCCCGCAGTTACTAGAGAAAGGTTTTGGCAAGTTTCCCTTGAGGCTGCAGAAGCCTATTACCTTATCAACAGAGCATCCTTTCTCCCCTGAGCCCCCAGCCTGGGCACTGCCTCTTTCCGTGCAGGGACCAGCAGGGAGAACATTCAATATC
The DNA here is from genome assembly GCA_013401135.1 of Cettia cetti. Taxonomy (NCBI): domain Eukaryota; kingdom Metazoa; phylum Chordata; class Aves; order Passeriformes; family Sylviidae; genus Cettia; species Cettia cetti. The sequence goes on from VZUI01090234.1 coordinate 21,596, forward strand.
CTCTCCCTGGCCAACAAGAAAAGCCACAGCTGCCAGCCCCAGCAAAGCTGTCCTGGAGAGGGGCCTGGCTGGACGCAGCTGCACAGAATTAAGAAATCTTCCCTATCCCACAGCAAAATGTGCTGGCAGAAATTTGGCCGATTTCATCCTCTTCGTATTGGAAGGAGATCAGACTTTTTTGAAAGATCCTTTTAACCAATGCAGAACTGTGATGGGAAAAGTACTGTCATTAACATTAACACCTCTGACACAAGAGGTTGTAGCAGAGAAGGGGGGCTTCCTTTGTCAGACAAATAACAGACTGAATATTCTATTAACAAATCACTCCTCTGAAAACAGGGCTGCCAGCATGTAGGCTGCATTCTGAGATCTGAGTGGCTAAACTGAGAAGAAAAGCTTTAAGAAACTTCTTTGATCTAATATCATAAAATTTAGAACTAAAACCTGGCTAGAACTGCCTGTGTGAACAGCCACTATGGTTAAAGTAAATATTTTAATGTAGTTTGTGGGGCTGTTTTTATTTTTGTTTGGTTGTTGTTTTTTTGTTTTTTTTTTTTTTTTAATTTGAGAAAAACAACAACCGTGGATTATTTTGTTTGGTTGGTTTCCTTAAGGCAGAGAAGGAAGAATTGGATTGAAGGAATCACAGAAATATAATCATAAAATGCTTTGGGTTGGAAGGGACCTTAAAGATCATCTACTTCCAACCCCCAAATTTTCCTTCACGGGAGTGCAAAATCTCAGAAGCCGCAAAGGAAATACAAGAATGCCAAGATCTATTGAATAGAAGTAAACCTCTTTTTCCTTTTGTTTTTGGAATTGGCTATCTTGTTGAAAAAGGAGGCGTTCACAGCTCGGAGTGATGAGAGGATAGAGTGAAGGGGTACAGAGCTCCTCTGAGGAAGAGCAGTGCCTTGTGCCCCAAAGGGGGCGAGAGGCTCCTGCAAAAGGCGCTGCGCTGTCCTTGGCGTGCAGCTGGCACCCAGGAGAAGGGACAGAAACGCTCGGGGTGCAAACTTCTCCCCTCCCTCCGGGCCGAGCAATGGGGAGATGCGCTGACAGAAGCCGCGGCCCCGAGGCAGCCCCTGGGAAGGCAGCGGGAGCGCGGCCGAGCGCTGCTGCCCATCCCTGGCGGACAGCAGTCGCTGCGATCCCGGGTCCGGAGCTGCTCCTCCCTGCAGGGACCGGGAGCGCCGGGCTGCTGCTGCTGCTGCTGCTGCTGTCCCGTCCCGCAGCGGGACCCAACGCTGCCTGTGCTTTGCCTCGGCTTGCTCAGCTGCAGCACAGCTGGAGCTGTTTCCATCCACAGCTCCTGCTTTATTCCGAGATGAGGAAAGCTGCACGAGTACAGCAGGTGTGGGATGCTACCTGCCTGGGAGCAGGTGACCGGAGTGAGGGGAACACGAACTGGAAGCCTTCTGTTTTGGGGGTTACCAAATGACTGATTCACAGGCATTAAATAGGTGCAAGAGCCCGAGTTAGTGGTGATGGCGAGTGCCAAGGGCTGAGCGGAGCCACCAGAATCACCCGGTCACCGAGAGGCTGTCCCCAGGCACTGAGGCAGCCCACAAGATCCCTTGAATTCCTCCTACTGGTGCTTCTCCCTGGATTCACATGAAAAACGAGAAGGAAAAAGCCACACACAAACCAAAACCAAACCACAAACCTAAGGGGGGAGGGGAAAGGCAGCCCAGAAGATCAAGTAGATATTCCCCCCCCACCCCGCCTAAAAATCTCTGATAAATTATTAAAAATATGTAGACATTTACAAACAGATGGGAACAAAATAATCACTGGTGCATGGAGATGTTTTTGATCAAGCGTAGTGGAGTTTTGCTTTCTATCTAAGATATAAACCTGTGGCGCTCGGGGGGATTAGGAAGAGAAAGGCTGACAGATTTAACTCTTGCAGCACAAGTGGTTCCACCACAGCGTGATACCAACGCGATAAGGCTGAAACCTGACGCCAGCGTGACTTTCACACACCAGAATGTGAATGCTGCTACTAGCACATACTTTAACTCTAAACACCAACAGTTACAAGTGGCAGCTCATTTCCATGGCATATCAGTGAAAAAAGGCTCCCTCGAGAAGAGGCGCTTGGTTTATTTATAGGCAAAACAGCTGCTTTGTGTATTCCACCATCCAGGCTGAGGTCTGCTCCCAGTCCTGCATGTCCCGAGTTACCTCGTGCGGAAGTAAAACGTGGAGATCCTTTGCAAAGCCTTTTTCCCTGGATGAGACACCTCCTGTGGAACACAGCTCTACTGGGGATTTTCTTTACTCATAAGAAAAATGACTATTTTTGATGGTGGTGGCAGACTAACCCAGACTACAACTTAGATTAGTTCATACTAAAAAAAACCCTCCCAGATTTCACAGCTGCTTTCCTCTCAATTTCCCTCCTGAAATGCTCATTAAATATACAACAAACCAAAGCAAATAACAGCCTCCAGTCAAATTAATAGAGGAGATGAAGTTTCTCACCTGCACATTGGAATAATTCCACTTATACCACCCAGAACTTCCTACCACTGCTTCTTTTCTCCTGCTCTATTGTTGTGCATCTGCCACCCTGCAGCTGAGCTATAAAGTACTCTTAGGTACTTTTGTTAGATAACACTGGATTCATGAATGTGTGTCAGTACAAACAGGCATAAAACTCCCCCACGTTATTACAAATACAAGTAGTGGGAACTTTTTCATGTTCTCCACATTTGCTCTCACCAATAATATTCATTGCAACTACAAGTTTCCAGCTCTCTCTAAATATTTCATCTCGTATGGATTCACACTCTTAAATCACACCACTGAAACAGCCTATGCTTCTACCCTCTCATATTTTTATGATCCTTTTAGAGGAGTTCTGTATCATTTATTTAGATTCATTATTGCTTTTCTCCCTTAAAAGCCACTTCATTTAATGTAGCTACCACTTCCATTTTTCAATATATATTTTTAAATGGGGTGGGTGCATGTGTGCTCTGACATCATGATCAGCATTTTGCCAAGCAGCAAGCTGCAGTTTTGCCAGTCTCGTGCTGGAGGAGAAATCAATGACAGATTTTAGACCCTTTATATGCACAACAGACTACAAAATGTCAAACAAATGTAAGCAAGCAATTCCTTTTCCCTGGAATTCCAGTCCAGTATCTTTGCCCAGTTCCCAGAAGTCAACATAAATCAAGAAAAGACTCAAAGATCAAGACACAAAAAGACTTCCTACTACTCGCAGAGTTTCAGAATGAATCTCTGCAACCATGAATAATCCCAAATAAATTGTCAGCATAACACACTTCCCAAAACAGAACATTTACACACACACAAAATGAAAGAATGGGAAAAACTGGTTGCTGGTAATTTAGACTCTCCAAATACAATAGGGAATATTCATCAAACTGGTTAAATCTGCTTCATGGTTCACAGAGGCACACAAAATTCATACAATGCACTGAATGCTTGCACGCACTCAGGTATTAACATCAATTTAAATGATCAGTTTAATTAAAGCAGGCAAGTTTAAGCACAGACAAGCCCTGCAGTGAATCGCTGCTGAACACATTAAAAAAAAAGACTGGGGAAGGGGGAGGAACCACTAAGCTGTAACTTTTCTTTTCCCCACTTCTTTCCCCAAACACACTCAGTCTAATCATACACAGTGTCCAAACAGGAGCTCTGTGTGGCTTTCCCTTCCCTTTGTTTTCCCTGCTTTCACGAAAGCTGTAGCAACTTCTTGGCTCCTTTTCCAGGCAAGGCTGCTAGCTTCTATAAAAGGACTCCAAACCTGGCAGGCAGCAGGCACAAGCCTGGTTACAATATGCCTGCTTTGCCATCTCTTTCTGCACACACTTATTCCAATGCTTGCAAGCCAAACAAGGAATTTTCCTCAGGTTTATCTGTTCCATCTTAAGCAGTAGGTAAGATAAATTCCTTCAGAGAGGATTCCAGCCCTCCCTCAGGTGATTCACGCTACATGAAAGACTTAAAAAGAGTTTTTCCTCCCTGACGTTGCCAGAGTTGCAAGTCAGTATCTCGCACACAAAACCCATGCTAATTTATTCAGCTCTCTTATCTGCCTCCTTTCACTCTCTCAGCTGATACAAGGCATGCCAAGTTCACGGTGCTCCCCTAATGCTGCACTACTGTTCCCTTCCCCTTCCAGAGGGAACATTCTCTGTACCTATTTAGCAAGATGGCTTTTAAAAATAGGAACACAAAATCCAGTGCTGAGTTCAGGATAGTTATGGGAGACACAGCAGGTGCAAACATTCTCTTACACAGCATTTTCTGAGGATATGACAAGGGAAAACTTTACTTGGAAAGGTCTCAGAAGGACTTTCCAGGGTAATTTTCATCCCAGTGTTTTCCAGATATGGTAACCAAAATCCCTTCTAGCCTACAAGTACTAGAAAAATGTTTCGAAAAGCCAGATTATACCAGACAAGACCGAGCTTCCTGAAGGGGACCATAAGGTGTCTGTGCCTCTTTAGTTGTATGTTGTCCTCAAACTTCCCACTTTCATCCATTTATTACTGTCACAGAATTCCCAGTTAAAGATACAGAATTTAAAGACAGCACAAGTTCAAATTCAGAACAAGCACCCCTCAATTTACCCTGGAGTATACTGAAATTTGGAGTCTGGCCCAGACAGAGCCTTACATGCAGACATAGCCCTGTACTTGGTGTGATGATTCAAAAAATCAGCTTGTAGTGTTTCTAGTCAAAATTTTCTGAATTACAAACATGCTACTGTTTAATTTGGATTTTTTTTTCCTCTCTTGCCTGATGCTGAACACATAAGGAGTTAATTGGAGAGCAGCTTTTAATTTCCTAGGCACTGCAATTTTTGAGTTATCGAATTCAGCATATTAAGGTGGCAGCTGGTTTATTCTGTTGAACCTATTTCAAACCCAGCCCAAGTCAGCCAAAAGATTTGTCTGCTTTGCAGGTACTTCCACAGATCCCCTGGATTTTTCTGTTCAATGGCAGCAGCAGCGGGGAACAGGTTTGTTCCCTGCAGAAGCAGACACAAGGTTTGGACGGGGGGGCAGTTAAACATCTAGGTATCTATAAGGAGTTAGAAGGTGAAATTTGATCTCACTGTGAAGCACTCACACCTCAGCCCACCCCTCAGAGGGTCACCCACCCCTTCAGAAGGCAACACACTGATCCAATGACCTTATGCACTCCTGCATGTGCATCTTTTGTCCTGTCCTGGGGTGCCCTACAAAGAGCTCCCATGCTGACAAGATTTCAGTGTGCTTTGAAGGTGCTTTGGAATTGGTTACAAAAGGCTCACAGACAGCAGCGAGCTGCACGAGGCTCCTGGTTGAAAACAAGAAAGCCGGGAAAGGAGAAATCATTTGTCAGTGAAACGTGAAAGATTTATACATAAAACAACAGAATTGGCATTTTCAAATTACAAAACAGTACCTCAGAATACAGTATAAATGCTATTAAAGACTACTAGAAAGAAAAAAAAATAGTTTTCCCAAGCATTGACAGTGATTATAAGACATTCATACAGCTTTTCCCTCTAATTTCTCCCTACAATTTTATTTTCAAAGACCTCAGAGCAAAGACCTTCTTGTTTCAACATTTTAGGCACCAGCATCTTATCTCTTCTAGGGCAATAAAGCACCAAACCTAAGTCAAGCTCAGATCCATTTATTTCATTATCAGGTACAATAATGCTACATGCCAAAATATTAAAGGCAGGTTTTGGAAATACTACAATGCCTGTTTACAAACAATTATGAACTACAGCAATTGTATCTGCTATAAACAATTGAAATAAATTAAAATTAATTATGCAATTGTTCCCACAATTTTCAGGATTGCAATCTGTCTTCCCAGTCTTTTTTCCTCAAACTGTACCAAGCATTAAAAAGTTCTTAGTGGCATCATTCAAGCTACACTCTACACCAAAATTCTCTCAAGCTACACATATTTTAAGGACAGAAAGATTTAGGCACATCAGTATTTATCAGATTCCTTGTGCTTAAAATTTTCTGTTGAACTACCCAGAATTCAAGAAGTTTTAGAGATGCTTTTTTTTACTAATACTGACAAATATGGCAAAAATCCAAATCTGCCTCCTTCAGGCTCCAGAAGGTCAAACAGGAAGAAATGGAGCAATGAGTCAGCCCAGAAATGTGGGATTAGAAGATGTGCAATCAAATCTTAGCCTCATTAGAGTCATTACAGCAAAACTCCCATTGCATATCTTTAGTGGGTACAGAGGGAACACTTTCTACCCAAACCATCCTGATTAAGGCATGAGCCACTCCAATTTCCAGTGCTGCAAAACACTGGATCTCAAATTCAGGAGGGCAAATTACTAAATCCTTTTTCAAGGCAGCTCTGCTTAATGTTGGCAGGCAGCATGCCTGGAGTACCAGACACCTCTCCCATTCCCTTATTTGACTTTGCTGACCCCAAATGCGATATGGGGAATGGCATCTCATCCCCAGGTATGCCAGTCCTGCCCAGTCCTCACTCTCCCAGACATCCCTGCTGAGCTGGGGGGATTCGTTTACAGCCACAGGAGTTCAAAGAAGTTTTTGCACCTTTCTCTTAAAAAACAGATTCTCTCTAACCTGCAGGTATCAAGACCATTTTCCTGCAGTTCCTGCTCTGCTTCACGGGCTACTAGTGCTGTGAACTTGACTCATTATTTTGCTGGCAACTGGAAAGGCTCATTCAATCTGCAATTCTACTCAGCCATGGACAGAAATGACCCCAAGAACTTACAAGTACAGTTTCACAAAAACTCACAAATTCACTGCAAATTCATCAACAACAAATATAGGATATGAATTTAACTTTCCTGCTATTGAAATAACCTGTTAAGCATTAAAATACAGGCAGCAACCAGTGGCTAAAGGGATATTTTCTTTTTCTAACACATCCAGTAGAAGTTTTAAAACCTTTTGCTATGTAGCAGAAAGGCCTTTTTTGTGTTTAAAAATAGCACTAAAAGAAAAATACTTTGATTCCTTGGCACCAAGTGCTTAAGGTAGTTTACAAGCAATTGATAAAGCCCAAGAACCCAGTACAACACCTTGCTGTTATTTCCAAGCAGTTACAACCAGAACTTAGAGAACGTTTTTGATGAGGTTTTAATCAAGCTTTCCACAGTTCTTCTTACAAAACTTGGAGTTATGTAAGAGGGAGAGGCCTGATTCCCACAAAAAGCTTAACAGCTCCCCTAAAACTGGGATACATGCTACCGCTGGCCAAGCAGCCCAGACAAAGGAAGTTTGTGCAATGGGTATCCCCAGAGTGATCCCAAACACGCTGTCAGGTCTGCCCTTGCTCAGGAAGGGAGGACACTGTGGGTGGCAACTTCTCCAAAATATACCAAGGCCATGGGAAGGGATCCCAAGGATTTGAAGGCTTTGGATCAGTTCTGTGAGGCTCTGAATTTTGGAGGAGCCTAAAGTCAGCAATGAACCAAGAACATTTCAAGGCTTCCTCCTTCCAACTGTTGCTTTAACACTGGTAGACAAACATTCACATTTCAACTCTATTACCAACAAATATATTTTCTCCAGATTCTCTTCTTATTTTTTGGACAGCCTCTTGAAAACAAACAGAAATAACTGTATCTTAAGGATGAATAAATAAGTTATTATTATTGTTATTATAATCATCATCATACTGTGTTCTTATATCCCACTGATGAGAGTAATAGCTAAGGAAAAGTGTCAGGAAAAATGAATTTCAATATCTACAGAAAAAGTTCTTCTTAAAAATCAGAAACTGATCTCTGCACAGGCACAATTCAAAAATTTAAACAACTCTTTTTCTAGTTTCAAATGTTCTTCCCCAGGAATTTCTGTTACACATATAGCAGTGATAGCTGCAAACATTTGGAGAGAGCAAATTACAACTTTAATAAAATTGCTGTGCATGGGTACTCACCAAGGAACAAGCAGAAGTACATTTATACAGTGCAGGGACAAATCTCTTCACATAAGGACAGCAGATAATTAAAAATACACATCCCCCACTGGAACAGGCACTGCAAAGGGACACAGGCCTCACTGTGGACTAGAAGAAACATGAAGATGAGTGAACATGCAGACTCTGGAAAGACCAAATCACCACAAAAGGAAATTGGTCAGAGAACAGAAACTGCAAACATGGGGAGGGCATGTATATGTTCAAATTTTACTGAAACTTTGGTTTTCTACAATGACCTTGGCTGTTGGCTGCTTTAGTTGCAGTAGCAAAACAAAAAAACAAAACAGGAAATTCCAAGTTGTTTGAATCAAAAGGTTCTCAGAAAAAAAGGGAAATGACAAAAATTTGAATGATTTCAGCAGAAATTGAAGCAGAAAAATTGAGTCCAGTTGACATTTTTGTGATTCCTTTAAAAATCCTCTTTAAGGTATTTTTCTTATTGGTTTATGCTTTGTTGAGAGTATATCTTGCATTTACATACTTGAGCATAACATTTTGGCTTTTAATTACTTAAAGCAGTTGCTGATAATGTTTTAGCAGGTTTTTTCTCAGTATTAGGCAATTTAAAACTGCAAAATCTCAGTGAACTCCATCCACACTGAGTGTGTGACAGCATCTGCCAGCCTGAATTAGTTTTATTTTGGGATCATGCTGATCAGAATATGCCAACAAAGGCACTAAAAAGCATCAAAGCAAAAATAATCACCTCTGAATTAGGAGGCCTCTTCCCATCAATGGCTGCCAACATTTCCTTGAGGGCTGGGCAGGTGGAAGCCTCACTGGGTTGCATTTTTTGTGTGAACTAAGAGCACTCGACTACAACCAAGAACAACAGAACCCAAAACACAGAGCACAGAGGGGTCAATACGTGTGCAAAACTCAAATGGAACAAGAAATAAAACTGCACAGTGTCTAATGACTGCAAGAAAAAGCCCTGTATTCCTCCTTGGTGTGTGACTTATTCAAGCACAGCCCTGAAGAAAATTATCCACGTGTCTTTTATAAATGTCTTAACACTGTTATCACATATGTATCAAAAATAGCTGTTGCCAGTGAGTTTCACAAGAAATAAGTTTAATGACTATTATTTTTAAGTTTTCATGATGAGCAGCTGTGCAGCACCAGGGAATTGAGCCTTTTTTATTCTCTCAACAAGAGAAAAAGATGTTTCTCTGTAAAATAAAAGCTGGTAGATAGATCTAAAATATGGCAGAACAAAAAAATCTTCTCTGCAGCTAAAATACGAGATGGAGTTAAATGGGTGAGGAAGTAAAAGAAACCTAAATCTCCCTACTTGAACAAGAACTTGTGTGCCTGTGTTTCACCTGCCAGCTCCAGCTGTGCACAGCAGTTCCACACACTCTACTCACAGGCTGCTCCTATTGTCTTGGGGGACTTTTGTTTAGTCTGTGGTAGATGGCTGCATTTTAAAATAATAATAAAAAAGAACTCTGCATTATTAGAACTCATGCCAAGCAATTATAAAGAATTTGGATGGCTCTTTCATTTTACATGAGGCTTTAATCTGCAACAATTACCTTCTTCCAGCATGTGTGTGTTCCCCCTTTATGACTGAAGGGAATACAAAAGCCAGGATGAGTGATATTGGCTACAAGCCACTTGGAGATGATCTTTTCATGGAAATGTTTAATCCTCAGTTCCTCACTTGGGCAAAATGGTTACAGATCTGGAATTTTTTCTACAATGATTATTTGAGGTATTTATTTCTGCTCCCTTGCTTTCTCAGGCAACATGATCATGAGTGGCTGACTCGAGTGCACACCTTCATGAGATCAACAAAAAAGAGTCAGAGCTGCAGTTATTTCTATCTTTCTCTTGTGTCACAACTTATGATTATCAGGTAGGCTGTAAAACATCTGGAACAGAATTAACACACTCCAAATAATGCAGGATCCTTTGCAAAAATATTCTTCCAATAAAATAAGGAGTTCTTGTGTTTGTGTTCACCACCAGGCCCACAGCTAAAATGATTATTTTAACAAGATGTCACTGTAGTTATGGTGTTGTTACATTCACTTCTCTTGGGTTTATATTCTTTCTGCTTTAAAACTGAATAAGTAAATCAGCATAAGAGGAAAAAATGTTTTACTGAGACAACTCAGTGCCCAATACCACAAAGCAAATATTCAAGAATCACTTCTAAATGACCACTAGGTGCCATTTCCAGTTTGTAGATGAATAATGATTTTTTTTTTTTTTTAAGTTCTTATCCAAATGATCCTAGATAACCTTGGCTTCTGAGGATGCTGGAAACAACAGAATGATTTGGAATCCAAGACTGCAAAGAAAGCTCTTGGATTCCAGTGGCTATAGATATAGGCCATGTCACAGCAAAGCAAAAGTTGATGGGTTTGTACATCACTAATAATCTCCCTAAAGAACTCAGAGAAACTCCAATCCACCAGTGCTACCACTGAAAATCACCCCTGTGGGAAAAAAGCCTGTAAATGATATGTTAGAGAAGAATTGAATCTCTGACTGAACTCAAAGCTGTCACTGAAACAGAGACAAGCTGTTCTGGAACACTCCTTCCTTCCAGGATACGAATGGGATCTGTTCTGTTTGCAGAGGAAAAGGATCTTTTCCAAATGGCTGCACTGGGGGGAATTTTCCATGCAGTTTGCACAGGCTGCAGTGACTGACACTGCTGCTGCAAGCAAAGAAGGTGAAAGTGAAGTGTTTGCAAGATGTGCTAAGCCACTGAGGCAACCCTGCAAAGGCACAGATCTTCAGCCAACAGCAAAATAAACTCTTTTGCTGACCAAATAAAGTTACAACACTTTGGTAGATTTCTCTGTTTAAAGACCAAAATATAAAGGTGAATATATTTGAGGTATTTTCTTCTTATGTAAAAGTTCTGTAACTTAAACAGATGCCTGCTCTTTCAGAAGGAGTCTTCCTCAGCAACAGCCAGAGGGTGGTGTGGCATAAAAAAACCAGGGGGATCAGATTAGGGTAAGATTTAATTCTCAGTTTTAGAAACAAGTGGTGTTCCAATTGTCAAAGTTTAACTTTATTAATGCCCAATGAGTAAGTGGCACAGCAATGAGGTTGAAATGGACTGTTCACAGCTGCCTCAGAGCTGCTGCTCTTTGTCCTGGTCACCACTCCTGATGTAAAACTTCCACTGTAACACAGAGTAGGAGCTCCTTAATGAGGCTCTCACAGCTTTTCTGAAAAGCTTGAACAGTACAAACATTTAAGAGGCTTCTGAACGCTCAAAGGCAGCTTTCACATCCAAAACACTCAGTGTGACACCACCCAACTTTACAGCAGCTGTTCCAACCTTAAAGTTTCAAACCTCTGTGAACTCCTAAACCCACAGAAGGTGACAGCTCTGCACAAAGGCTTTGCTTGACCATCCTAATACAATGAAATCATAAAGCTCAGATCCTTTCCAGTATTTCAGATAGACAGACTGCCAGTCTGCTTTGAAGTGTGGCAAACTGGTAATTAGGAAGTTTGACATGTAGCAAAACGTTTGTGGGCTAATTGTTCAGCAATTATTTATTCAAACTTGAAATCTGGAATTTCTCAACACTTCTGATGTTTTCCTGTGGTTACTCTGGGAGAAGCAGAGCAGTTATCCAAAAGTCCCCCCAACAAAATGCCATGAAGTCTTCATTACCTTTAACCAACCATTCCTGCCTGCACCTTTCAGCTGTGCTGACATAATCAGAGAAGAGAATTGGTGTCTATTGACCATAGAAATCACACCCACAATTTAAGGATAGTGCTAAACAGACGATTTTGTAGGTAATTCTCAGCCTCATCTTCTAAACCAACCTCTGATCTACTGCCAGATTTATTATAGAGTTGGAGGTTGAAAACCCTTAACGACTTATTTTTAGTGCACATTTTTGTACAGAGGCATTATTGTTTATAAATGTTGTCAGTATAAAAGGACAAATAATAAATGCCAAATACATGGGAAAAAATATTAAATCACCAAATTCCTGGAACTGCAGCTTTAATATGAACTCTTAGTATTTTTAGCCTAATAATACTTAAAACCCTCACAAATTTGGTAATATTTACCAACACTTATCATCTCTGGTCATGCTACAATTCATCAAAACTCTGCAATTAACTATCTTGATGGAAATGAATCTGGTAAATGTGCAAACTGTCAGACACACACCCATACACAGGGTGAGAAGGTGGTTCTGCCAGTATTTTTATTTCTACGAACAATCTTTAAATGAAAGTGTTTCACTTCTTGCTAAACACTTGTAAATGTTGGAGACTGAAATAATGAAGTAGCAAACAAATTGTAAAACAAAACCTTCAGTTTTTCTCATCATCAATAATCTGGTTTGCTTATGCAACGGGAAACAAAATGTTACATCCTTAAAGACTTGCCAAAAAATTCAATTATATACACATGATCCCTACAGTGAATAAAGTTCATGCTAGACCTAGCTCAGGGGAAATCTTCAGGTTCACGTTTATCACAGACAAATTTCAGGGGTTTTCTGCAAATAATTTATTTTGGTGCTCAGAAAGTCCAAGTGCTGTTAAATAAACACCAGGGGTATCCCTGCACGGGAGCTGAAATGAATTTGAGAGCTCCTCCGTGGTCTAAAGCAGTTTTCTTGTCAGTCTTGATAGAAAGAGTAGGACTAGAGAGTGGTACTCAAATTACACCCGTATTATGCACTTCCTCCTCAGGATCCCAGAGAGCAGGGAAGTAAACACTGAATGACTGAGCTGAAACTGAGAACAAGTTCTAACAGCCTCACACTCTCCAGGGAGAGAGTCACTGGAATTCAGCCGCTCTTTTCTCTCAATAGGGGTTGTTTTCCATGCAGCAGAGAAGAGACTTGGACGTGGGAAAAGATTCCAAATATTAAACGCTTTTGAAAACTCTCAAAGGTGTCTTTTTGTGCCTGAATACATCTCAAAATGTGACCACTGAGCAACACTTTTAATTGGACCTTTGACAAAATCAAACAGGAGGAAAAAAGGTTTTTTTAAAAAAGTGATATGAAAAGTTATTTACTACAAAGTAATAATGAAAGTTGGTTTGTTGGGGCTTTTTTTTTGGAGAAAAAAGGATGCTCAGCACCTCGATACCTTACAACATAAGGACCCAACCTCCAAGTGATCCTCCAAAGATGTGCACACACAGAACACCAGTGGAACTTCTTGTGTGAATATCTCCCTTAAACTGGTGTTCAAGAGATATTACAAATGGGAAATATTAAGTATTAAATCCAGTTCTGGCCACACTAAAAGTACTGAAATTGAAAATAACACAGTGACTTCAAGTGTATTCTCAAGAGCAGTGCCCTGTATATAATGATCACAAATATGCAACGCTGGGTGTGTCTGCTCACATTTCTTTTGTTTTGATTTGTCCTTGACTGCTCAGGGAGAAAACCACTCTAATATTCTGTACCATTACTCATCTCAGAAGGGATTATCTGTTACAACAAGAAAACTCCAGCAATGCAAAAACCAGTACCAGTAAAGCAAGCTGAAGGGATCATACTGCTCATGCTATAAAATGTGTATATAGCATTTATAAACTACACGTGCTCCAGTTTTCAACAGGAAAATAAATTTCTCATCAGGTTTGCAGGCTCAGAATCACAGAGAAAGTAAAGCATTAAGCAGGTAACAGTCATATTTACGTGCAATGAACACCTCAAGGCATCAGTATTTTTCCCCTTCCACTGAACTTAATTCTCTGGCATCCTTTCCTCTGTTGTCTGACAAGAACTAAAATAAAGGATTTAGACTTGATGTTGACAAAATTTTCTCCATTGTCTTACCACAAACTTGTGTATAAATGAACAACTAACGACAAACCCCATTTATTTTGTCAAAAATAACAGCACTTGAGGACTGGGAGTTAAGATCTATATGAACCAATGTGGTGGTTGGTGACATCTGGAAATACTTTTTTCTCACCCTGGCGGAGATGTAACCAATTGTGTCAGAACTACTCTGCAGTCCCTGTCAAGCAGAAAACAAAAATGAAGGTTCACAGGGTAATGTGAACAAGCAGCAACATTTACAGCTGGGTGGCATAACCTGAGAACAGATAATTTACCAGAGGAGGAAGATCCAAGGGGTTGATTGCAGATCCATTCAACAAGAACTGCCTGGAATCACACCATCGCCTCAAAACCCACTTTTGCCTACCAGGTCACATTATTTCGATGTTTAAGCACCAGACAACCCCTTAAACTACTTTGAAAGTGCCCAGTGGAATGCATGTACCACTTCTACAGGGAGGAGAAGGGAGAAAGAAATCACAACTCTGTTTACCTGAGAGAATGGACTTGGGCACAGGGAGCACGAGGCAAGAGGAAAAAGCAAGGTCCAGGATCCCACATGCTCCAAGAGCATGCCTGGAAGCACAGCTCCACCCACGTGTCATCCTTACTGCTGCAGAAAAGGTGCTTCTCTAAAAGTCTTGTGAAGCAGAAGAGCCAGAAGATCCTCAGGATTCTGGATTCCTCTGCACTTCCCAGCCTTATCCCAATGCCAGCCCTAGCAGCTGCTTTCTGAGCAGGGAATGCAACATTATCACCCCCATCATTCAGCAAAACCCAACCTTCTCACAGGATTTGGAGCCCTGAGGCCTAAAGGAAAGATGCCCAAAATTTTATTGTGCTCTGCTTCTTTCTGTGTTGAGCAACAGGTCCCAACCTTCCAGTGACTTTCCCTGAAGGGTGAACTCAGCAGCACAAAAACTTTAAGGTTTAACACTTTCAGATCCCACACCAAATGCAAGCATATTTCATCTCAGTTGGTCAGCACTTCCCACAGCACATTTGACAAGCAGTTTGCCTCATGCTTAAAACCAAGAAATCTATTTTTCTAGTTATTACTATTATTATTATTCCCAGTAAGATCCATGGCATGCCAAGCACTTTCCAAGCACCCTGTTCTTGCCTTGAGAAGTTCACAGTGCCTGCAATAAAGGCCATGGGATAAGGCACACCCATACCACTGGCCTCTACCAGAAACACACACAACCTTGTCTGGATCATGTGGAATTCTTTCCTGCTGCATGGAATGGGACCACTATTGTATCCCATTCTCCTGAGCAGAGGGATTCTCATCTCTCCTAGATAAGATTTGGATGGTTCTGTTGTGACAACTTTTACAAAGATGATCATCCCTCACAAGTTTCAGTCATGGTGAATCAGGCCCATCACCTCCAGTAACTCCACTAAAATGTTCTTCACTGTGTTCTATTGCCCAAAGAAATTTAAGGAAACAAAACAGGTGACTAAAAAATGCAACACTGTGAAGAAGTGAGTACTCACATAAATCATTTCAAGTTCAAGCTGATGTAGTTTTAACAGCCCCTCACTTCAAATATTGTTTCTGTTTGGGCTGCATCTGAGGTCAAATGCCTGTCATTTATCTAAGGTACAAACCCAAATGCTTTCTTTAAACCAGCTTGAAAATATTACTTGGATTTTGTAAAATAAACTAATCTTTCCTAGAAAGAAAAAAAGTCATGATTCAGTCACCACCCTGCCCTCTCCAATAACACAGGTGAGTTTATGCAGGGGATTGACACTGAGCTGCAGAGTGATAACTCCATCATTATTCATGGTAATTCATAAAAAAAAAAAAGAAGATTTCATAAGAGAAACATTCCTGTTGCACTTTGGAAGTTATGTGAAATGTTATATGTTTATCCAAATGAAAGCCTCTGAGCCTCCAGAAATAGTTTATTTCTAGAGAAGTATTAATAATGCTGAAACAGAGGCTCAGAAAGCTCCATGAAAATAATCCTTGAGATGTTTTCCCACTTACCAACAGTTCACAAACATCTGAATCAAATATGAGGCAAGAACATATCATGAACGTCTCCTCTGTGGGTAACAAAATATGAAACAGTGCCTCAGTTCTAATCAGATTATCACATGAAAGGGAAAACTTTGAAAGGCAAATTTCACTAATTTAATCTGTATTCCTCTTTCAGAATTATATTAGGATTTCAACCCAGGAGATTTGTGACAATCCCAGAAGCTCAGGACTTCTAAATAGCAAACACCAGCAGTTTTGGGGTAAAATAGTGACAGTTTCTTCACCTGTTTGGGTGAAAGAGCTGAATCACAAAGTGACATCAGAAACTGTCAGGTGATTTTTAGGTTAAAAATAACAATTGTTTCAAGGAAATTCCTTGTTTAAGAGGAAAAATGCATCATATGACAGGAGCAGAGTAGAGCCAGGACTTTGGTGCCTGCTAGCACAGGGAACACAGCAGTAACTACAGGGAAAGTCACCTTGAAGTGTAATGCAATTCCCAAACCATTCTAGGTCCAGAAGAAATCCATTTACAGCTAAGAACTATATAAATATCCCATGCAAGAGAATGCCAGGACAGCAATGTGAGAAGGTGGGGAAGGAAAATGGACTATTAAGTGAAGGGAAATGAGGAAACACAGCTCAGAGATTCTTTGGTTGGATGAGAAGGAAGCTGTGAATGATGCCTGGATGTGGGGCACTGTGCTTTGAGATGTTCCTCAGAGGGCCAGGGAAAAGATTGCAGCATTACCTGGAATAAAATAAAATAATTTAAAAAATATTTTCTTGCTTTTGATATTTCAGGATTCCAAATGAAAACTGGACTTAATAGAAGGTCTCTTAAATTTAGTCTTAAATAAGGGACTCAGCAGTAAAAATGATAAATGGTGGCATAAATGAGAACAGAAGGTTTTCTTCAGTGACTAAATAGTTAGCAAGATAATCCCCAAGGATTCCTCCAATTCCAGATAAATTCTTGCCTGGCCCAAACCAGAGCACCCTTCAAGCCTTATTTGTACCCTTCTGAGAAGTGCTCAAGGTCCCAAGGACCTTCATCTGTGCTGTTCCAAAAGAGCCTCACCCAGCCCTCATGAAATACAGGGAAAACAAGCACAGGGAAGAGAGGAAAACACAGGATATTCTGAGAGAACATCACAATAGCTCCTACAGTGCCTCACTCTGTCCCAATTACTGAAGACTTTTTCCACCTGCCAGAAGTGGCTGCAAATGGAGCTGTTGGCTGGGAGCTGGCAGTGGGCAGCAACCCCCAAAGCTGCAGGATGCCAAAAACCTCCTCCAAAGCCAGGGGAGAGCAGGATTGTCACATGGAGGGACAGCTCTTAACAAGGCTCATCTCACGAGCCACTTCTCCATGCAGGCATTTTTGATTCTGTGGTGTAGAGAATTAAAAGTAATTCCTTTTGGTAGTTTTAAAACCTGTCAAGTTGGAGGAAAATTCCAGCAGCATTTTTCATAATGTACCAATTATCAGACAATTCTCTGGCCCTCCAAGCATTTACACAATGAGATTTTAACTTTGTTGTAGGAAACTCTGGTAATAAAATTCTGTATGAGGTCTTATGAAAAGGAAGATGGCATTTATTTAAAAATAATTCTGATCACACTGACTTTAGTCAGTGGAACTCTCACTCAAACACTCACAAGCACGAAGTGTTCTCTATCAGAATATTTTAGGGCTCCAGTTCAGGTGCCCGTCTTCTTGACACCTTTATTTAGGTTAGTTCCTCCTCTTCATTTGAATGAAATCACACATCTGGCACTCTTTAGCCGTTAACAGATCCTTAACCCTGGTTCTACTGTTTCCTTTGAAGCCACCACTTCTTTTTCCCCATTATCATTTTAGTACAGCTCTACCTAATTTTAGTAAGGAAAAAATTCCCTACATGTGAAGTTTCAGAAATAATTATAGTATTAGAGATGCAAGCAAATGTAGCTGCAAATTATTAGAAATTTGGATCTACAATAAAAAAAAGCAAACAAATTCTCAACATGCTATTTGTGATGTGATCACAAAGAGCACCAAACTGTTCCTTGAAAAAAAAAAAAAAAAAAAAAAAGGAAAAGAAAAAAAATCTTATCTACTAAACACACTTGTGTCTTAGAACAATTCCAGACCTGTGACCTTGTGCAAAAAAAACCAACTCAGGAATAGTATCTACCAACACTGAGCTCAGTTTTCTAACTAGGTGAAACAAAAGATCCTAAATTTCTTATTAGGGGAGAAAAGTCAATTTTACTCAAAGAATGCACTTCTACAAATACATCATTTTATCAGAACTACAGGTACAGTGTCTAGCAGCTACACCACAGAATGTTTAATTCATTTGCTTGGTCCCAACCTTTTAGTGAAAAGAAGTAGAAATTAATTTTCTGTGAGGAATAAATCCTGACCAACTCTTAAATAAGGGTACCCAGCAGTGCCAGCACTCTGTCCCAGTAAGGACACCTGACATGCAGATTAGTCCCAACAGGAATGTTTTATTGATTATAGCCTGTCATATGACAGTCCCTCTGCTATTTATGTACAATTAGTGTCAAGTTTCATCCTGGGCCACTGCCACTTTGGATTTAATTTTACTTGGATCCAACTGTGTACACACAAATGGGTCTCCTACAGTTGCACTCCTTGGTGTTGAAACTGTTTTCCCTTGAAATTACTGGGATATCTTTTCAATGAGGGCCTAAAAATGCTGCAATTTGTAATTTGGGCCTTCAATCCACTGCTTTCAAAATGCACACATCACTAATCTCAGGCTCAATAACATTTCAGGCCAGGACACAGACATGAACTCAGATTAAGGATTTCTTTAGCTTTTCACCCAAAAAGGAAGTTAATAGATTACAGTAGTCATTGGTAGCTGTGCTACAGCCAGTTTAGGAGAAAGGGAAGCTCACTCTGCCAGAAACAAGAGTAATCTCAATAAAAAAAATTACCTGGGTGGGTCAGGCAGCTCTCAATTTAAATGCAGGGAGCAGTCCCCCTGACCAGGACAGCATTTTCTCCCAGGATGTCTGGTAATTCAATGTCCAGAGCTGCAGAGCACCAGCTCTGTGTTGAAAAGAGAGGTGGCAATGAAGTCTCACATGCAGCACTTTGGATATCTTCAGAATCTGCAAAAGATGTTATGGTTCTCTTTAATAATAATAATAATAATAAAAAAGCCAAACAAAACAGCACAACAATGAAAATCAAAATTTCCACTAGTCTTGTGTGATTCTACTTTTATTTAGTGATTTCAGAGCTTGCTAAAAGGGGACACATGATACAGTTAAACATCAAACTCCACAGTCATGTGGGGATCTAATACTAAAATTAACAGAAAAGTTTCAGCTGGCACCACCAGTTAAAGAGGAGACAGACCCCAGGTTTTGCTCCTCCACAGAGCCATGCAGAGTTAACCAGGATCCTTTTAATCACTCTCTCTTCCATATAGGCTTTGTGTCCATTTTATCAATGTAGAACATGCCTGTCCCTCCTTTTTCCTTCACTGCCCTGTGGCCACCCCAGTGTTACATTTGAGGATATTTAGAACACCACAGGTGTTTAGGACACACTGTGACCCAGCAAGCTCAGGGAACAATAAACCCAATTCCAATACAGCCATACACTGCTATGCTACCAAGGCACTAATATTTTCTATTCCTACAGGAAGTTCAAACTGTATGAACCAACCTTGAATTTCCTAGAACCATAGAATTTGCTCCAACACCACATACCCCAATTGTTTGTTTTAAACTACCAAAGTTAAGATTCTCATTTTGCAGACAAACCCCCCCCCCCCAAAAAAAAAAAAAGTTACTAGTTCCTAAAACAGTAAAAAGAAAAATTCGTGTTTTCTTGGTGTGGGGGTCCAGTTTAAAAGACAAAACCTTCCATCCAAAATCATATAGCTTGTTTGGTTTTTGGTTTTGTTTTTTTACTTTGAATCAATCTGGTGCCCTAAGCAAGATTTCTTTTCCCAGACCACTGGCTGACTACAGGGATAAATTCAATCCATTTTTACAGTCTCCAGCTGAGCCTGATGGTAGATCCCTCCTGCTCTCCCAAGTAGGTCACAGAGCACTCCTAATCAGTACCAGTATGCCGTTCTTTTAATCTTTGGCCAGGGATGACTTCTAAGTACAAGCCATAGCCAAAACATAGTGCTGTGAACTGCAGTGGGTTCTGTTGGTGCTGGAGCTGACCTCCTGCAGTCTCCGGGAATGCTAAACAAGCCCTGCAAGTCACTGCCACCCTGCCAGGCTCACACGGAACAGCTCCATGGACACTGATAGTATCCAAGGCACTCTGAGAGCAGCCCGGGCTTATCTTGGCTCTGCAGCCCCATTGAAAGAGTCATGCCAGAGGTCACAAAACATCCCTGGCAGCTCGGGGGGAGTCTGTTAGAACAGGAAAAGCAACACTTACTTACCTGCTGCTAATTTCTTGTCTTAAAGGCATCTAGAATGGTTTAAGCTTTAAGAAAAACAAATACTTTGCCTTCTCAGAAGATGTCCAAGGTATTTTATAGAGCAACAAAAGGTCATCCTCCTGCTTACCTTTATTAATGAACTACACATTCATGTCTCAGTGTCACCTCTAAGTGTTGTACCCTGCAAGTCTGACATATCTTCCTATATTGCGTTAGTATCATACAAAAGTTGTGGTGGTGCTACCAGGTGAGGCCAGAACTGAGAGCTAGGTTTTCAAATGGAAGAACAATTTGGCTGTATAGCCCACAAAAGAGAAGGATGTGGAGAACAAGGAAATTCCTCTTCGCATTTTAGCCCTCAGGTTGCTGAACAAAAGTTCTCTTTCCACATGAAGCGAGTGGATGGCCTCGTAGAGAACAGGATTTCCACACAGAACGAAGTTTCTTAAGTGCAGAATTTGTGCTTGAACTTTTTTTTGTCCAGCAAGTTTCTCAGAAGACACTTCCCTGAACATACTGAGATGTCACAATGAAGTGACAAATGCCTTCTTTATCTCAGTCTTCATGGAAAAGAGCACGATTAGATATTTAACTAAGTGGGGACATGGATTCAGCTCAGAACATTGCTTTTCTGTCTTTCACTGATATGGGAATAGAGCTCCTGAAAAGGTGTCAATGCCCAGCCAAGTGATCAGGAACTAGGCTGGAAAGTAGATCTCAGCTCTTTCTACATATGGTCTCTCTGTGGTCATCCATGGACCTTATCACCGTGACATTTTATGGAGCAGTTGGTGAGGAAGACCTAAGGTTTAGAATTTCATGGATAGCACAGAGCTTTGGCGTTGGATTCCTGGCTAGAGATTCTCTTGCTCCCATGACCACAAAGCTGGGCAGCCACTTAAACCAGCCTGCCTGACTTCCTGTGTGAAGAGCACATTAGAAGCAATAAAAGCATCAAAGCCAACATTTGAAACGCTGCAGTTATTGCATAAGATTGTCGTTTCTGAGTCATTTGCTAGACTCTGTGTTAACACAATGAAGGGACGTGCAAAACAGTACAAGCAGGTGCTAAATGCTCAGCAGTTTGCAAGACACTTGTGGGGTATATTGCCAAAGCTTATCTATATAGTTTCATTTTCATGGGTGCTATCAGCTTGTTCTGACCATCGTTGTAAATCACATCTCTAGTGATACTCTAAACTCATATTCTGAATTGCCTCTGCAAAGTGTCAGAGTTTAGTCATCAGTGAGTGGTGCACTTCCTAGGACTTACAAACATAGGACGCCCTGCATTTTAAAATCACCCTGAACTGACAGTGTGCCTTGTCCAATAAGCTTTGAGTGCAATACAACACTCCAACTCTTATCTTTTCTGATAAAAGTTTTTAGAGACATGATGGTATTTCAAACACTATAAAATATGTCTATATTTTTGTGAGTCTCTAAATAGAGTGGCCAACCACTTTCAGGTGGTTTGGCCACTCTATTTAGACACCTCCATGACAGCCCAGATTACTCCTGGTTTAGGTCTCACAGAGTTCCCAAGACCAACAAGCTCCTGATCACTTCCCAGTCTTATCAGACTTTTATCAGACTTGAGGCATTATTGAAATATAAGCAGAACAGTCTGCAGTAAGGAAGAATCCCATCTTTTCCAAATATAACCAGACCCAAAACATGCTGCATGACCCACAGCTCCAGCTACAATTGCAACATGCATTTCATGAGGTTTTCTTTCTGTACTTCCTTTCCTTTTGAAGGTTCACATTAGTTAATGAAATCTCTTTGTAACTTCAGCACATCCATTCAGAAATCATTAGGGAATTCTTACTTCACACTGGTTAAACAATTCACTGATTTGCTTACAGAAAACCTGTGCCAAATAGCTGGACTGCTGTCATGAACCTTCACCCAGATCTTTTTTATAGCAGTTACTAGAATGCGATGTAAAATTAAATTAAACAGCATTGAATGAGTTCCTACCAAAAGTTGAAAGACAAATTCCATATTACATCCAGCAGATGAAATTTGGACAAGCAGCTCTTTCTTGTGGATGAAAGACAGTTTTACACTGGGATTTACCACTGATTGCCACTGCATATCCCTGTGAAACACAAACAGCTCCTAGCAAATATCATTGCCCAGCTGTGTTCATGGGCTCTGATGCAATGCACAGGGAAGGACTAAAGGCAGGTCAATTCTAATCAAATCCCATTCTATTCTTGTCCATCTCTCTTCTCTTCATACTGAGTCATGCTTGCTATCATTTTTATGCAGAATTATCATGCTTGAGATCACGATAGTTTTCAGTGAAGAAATACTGATAAACCACAAATATTTGCAGTCCCTGGCACCATAACTAGCAGATTTAGATTAGGGGGATTAAAGCAAATTTCCTCTAATAAAGACACTTAAAAGACCACCCTAAACTCTCTCCTCCACTCAAACGAGGGGAGCACTTCGAAGAAGAGCACTCAGCCTTTTCCACACGGACTCTGCCGAGCAGGTATCACGTTTCCCAAGGAGCAGGGCAGTTCCTGCAGGAGCTGAGGGCTGTAACTTTCCACTGCCCGGCCGGCTCCTCGCTGTGCCCCAGGCTGGCCTGACCTTTCCCAGCGCAGCCCCTCGCTTTGGGCCGTGCTCGTGCACATTCCAACAGCCAGGGCAAAACTGGGAGCGAAGCCGGTGAGACAGGGTAAGTGAAAATTCCAACAGGAGAGGAAATCGGGGAGCGAGGTGGTTTGCTACACAGTTCCTGCTGCAAATAAAGGAGACCCTGATCCTGTTTGTAGTGAAGTTTTTGTTGCATTTACCATAAAGCAAGGAGAATCAGGCTCGTAGGCTGTTAATTTGTCATAAGCACAGAGAACACTGAGAACAGGCATCTTTTCATCAAATCTCTGGCCTGACACATGTGGACCTGAAACTGTTTTTGCAAACTGGGGCCTAAATACAAACACTCTGCTGAAAAGAGTAGTAGTGTCTTACCTCCACACAGCTTTTTTAAAATAGCCTCTCATGTTTTTAAAAAGACAACTTGAGGAAGAAGGCTACACATATTTCTCTCTTTCCTGTTCTTCCTACCACCAAACTTTCTCTTTTGACCTCTGAGAAATCCTGCTACTGCTCTCTGTCCTGCCAGACCCCCAGGAACAGCAGCCAGCCTCTGCCTGGCACTGTTTGTACCACACAGAGGGTTTTGCTCTCAAGTTCAGAACAAGAGAATCAGACGTCTGCCTTGAAAAAATGCTCACTCCTTTGTGACCCTTCACCTTTCCTTCTCTCATTTTCCAATACAACAAACCCTCCTCAGAAGCACAAAGGGCTGGACCCTTAAAGGGCTGAGCTCCTTTAAGGTTATAAACTCTAGGAGCAGAGAGAAGCCTGACTGAGTTTGCTGGGCTTTCAAGGCCAGCTGTCTGTTCCCTGTTGTCCTGGAACATGGAAAGGGGTGGCAGTGCCATAGGAGGCATGTGAAAGACCTGGCTGGGTAAGCAGGAACAGAAGCCATATGAGGTCAAAGGAGGAGCTTGGATCACTCCTATACTGGTGCTAAAAGCAGGGCTGTACAGTCAGTACAGAAGGCAGCAAAAAATAAACTGCAAGTTTCACAGTAGAGGGGTGGAGGAGTTTGCTCCTAATGTGCAGAATATTAGGGAAGACATCAAGACAGAGAGGAGGGTTTAATGGAAGGCTTCGGGAGGCTGTCCCAAGCTTGTTAGACCCTAGAGACCCAGCTTTTGCTTAGTTTCACTGGCAGTAGAAAAAGAACAAGTTAAATTTTAGTGCTTTACCATGACCAGTGTGTTGCCTTCGCTGTGTTCTCAGACAAAAAACATAACCCTGAGAGATTAATTCCATCTGATTTTGGTTACAGCCATGAACGTTTTACTCAGGGGGAACAGCAGGAGACTTCCTGCAACCCAAGGCTCTACCATCCCCTCTCTCCAAGAGAGTTCCTTTAGGATGAACAGCACCTGCCAAAGCCCAGAGTTTTGTCTGTGGTGGAGCCCTTGCATCCAGAACAACTTTCCTAGTTGTTAGGGATCCACAATAACAAATGGACTCTGTATCACCAAATTGAATGCTTCCCGTAATGCCAGAAGCACTGATTCTGCTCTAAGGGCGTGTTTGCACCACTGACAGTAATTCCTATTTTACACCAGTATCATCCAATCCTCTCTCCTCCCAAAGGAGATTTTCTTTATCTTTTAACCAACCTCATGACTAAATGACAGAAGGTATTAAGAGTCATTCCAACAGGCTCTTCATATCCTGCTGCAGTATCTCATCTTGTCTCCATCATGATGTCCTCTGAAGACAAAAACCCCTGTGTGCTGACTAATTTAGGTCAGCAATTGGTGGCTGTTACTTCTTTTCTTGGCTCAGCAGGATGAAACTTGCTAAGAGCCACGAGTCCTTCTGCAGGTGATGTTATGGCAATGGTGGACCTTGGGGCCCTGCTGCTGCAATTAAAAAGAACCTGTCAGTTCCTGTCACAAAGAAATATTTACTACCACATTGTCTTGAAATGAATCAGCTCACCTGTGTTGGGAACAAAAGCAAGACAACAGTGCTCTGCATGGGCAAAAGCCCATAAAGTATGGGATTTGTATAAAAACCTTACAGATATAGGCACACACAGCATAGAGAAGCTGTGGGACTTCTGCCAGTTCTACCCATGACAGCGAGATCAAAATGCAGAGGAACAGAAAATATATTTGGAATTTAGGAGAAACAAAATTAGTAGTGAAGATCACTCCCTATTTGTATAAATTTGCAAAAAAACATTGCTTGTAAATCACTGGGATACAGTAGGATCTACAAAAAAAAAAAAAAGTTTGTATAAACCTGCAGATATTAGATCATCCACAGCCATTTTCTCCTGACTCCAAGAGGCTGCAGACAAAGTGTGTTTAGTATATTAAAGAAGGTAAAAGTTTGCTTCAAACCTAAGCAGCAGTTTCCATCTTGCCTGGAGTAAAAGTGTGGGGGTTTCTTTGCTTCCAGCAATAAAAAGTAGGTTAGATTTAAATTCCACTCTACAATACTTCCCACTGGAGTGAATCTAACCCAAATTCACAGCCTTTTACAGATGGCAAAGAGTGTAAGAGTAGTAACAACAGTCATTAAAAAGGGAATAAGAAGGAATATAGAAATCATGAGCTTCTTCTGGTTTAAACAATAAAAATGTGAGATGTGTCAGTCTTATGGGAAGCATTTTCAGCCCTGCTCCTGACAGGAGCTGGGGACATGGAGCTGCAGCAGTTTTGCCCCTCTCAGGCTGTCAGACAACTTGATATCTTTCTAACAATAATACAAAAAAATCCCCAAACCTCGCAGCAAATTCCGCAGACTTTGAAGGGAAATTAACTAAAGAAAAATTAACAGCTATACACAGGAGCAAGAATGTTGGAACCCAGCTGACTTCAAACAAATTACATGGACAATTATATGCTTCACTTGCATGAGTCACTGCTCTGATCATAGTAGCTGTACTGTTGCAATAATTAACTATTTTTCCCCCCATGAAAATTCATTTTAACTGTGCACTTACTGCAGCTCGTTTTCCCAGGCATAACAATCAGTCACAAAAAAAGCAAAGATGATTCTTTGGAGCATTTATCTGCGAAAGAAGAAAGAATTTGAAATACTAAAAAGCTGAGTATTTTAATAGCTTTCTATATCATAATATTTAATCCACCTGTTCATACTTGGATAAAATTCTGCTTTTCTGAGAGCAATACTGTTTTTGCTTAAATTGATATTTGCACTTCGAATTTAAAATCAAGCTAATTTACTGTATTGATTTTTGTACCTCTACTTGTAGTAGGTAACATGTTTTAATACATACATATGCATTTAGATAAATCCAAATTAAAGAATTTTTATATCTCACCCATCCAACTTTTGGAAGTATATACAATTAGATCACTAACTACATGTATCAAAACCAGCACAAAAAATACATTACTAGCTGCTTATACAGTATTTTAAACCAAAAAATCTAGAAACCCTTTGAAAATGAGGAAAACACGTCTCTTCTGGACAGGGTAAACTGTGTTTTATTTGAAGCAGACCCAGAGAATCCTCATGTCTAGGCCAGGACTCTCCTGCAGGCAACACTTCATCTGGGAATGAGTTCTTGAGTGTGTAAGCAGTGAGGTATCTGGACCCCTGATCATGATACTGAAGCACACAATAGTCTAAACTGTAAGCGGTTTGGGTTGGTTTGGTTTTTTTTTTTTTTCCCTAATAATTTATTGGATTTTCTCCCTTTGCCTAGAACAACCGTAACTAGAGGGACACTGGAGCATTTGTGGATATCCTCTTTAGGCCCTTGAGAGATAAGTAAAATACAGCAAAGAAAGAACAAATAATATTTACAATCACAATGTACACCAAATGTATTAAACACACCAGTGATAACACTGATGATCCTGAAACAACCAAGAATTCAGTATGACATCTGAGCCTTATAAACCCCCTGAAAATACAATAGCCTATTATGAAGCTGCAAGATACAAAGGAGTTTCAGCTAAAAGGTCTTATTTAACCCTGAACAGAGTTAGGCTGGAGTCTCCCATCCCAGGAGCTTTATAACTCCAGGCTTAAGAAGGGAACAAGCATCTGAGACAACCCATAAGGGAGAATGTGTTTGGGGGAGTTGTATTTAATTACTAGTGATCATTACATATACTGTAATTAGGAATTATTATAGAAAGAGTAACAGGTTTAGACAAACCATGCTCACACTCACAGCACACTCTACACCATCAGCTTGGACAGTTCCACTCTGTCAAAACATGACTGACCTACCTGTAAAACAAAATGTTTTCAGAGTCTATAAAAATAGGGATAAAGTTGTAGGGCACGGTTGGGAAGGCAGGGGTGTGAAAAGGGTTAATGCGTGAGTTAATAAGCACGTGATAACATTAGTTAGCACTTACAGACATAAAATAATAAACTGCATTCTCGTTATTTACAGCGAATTTCCTTCTTTTCCCACACCGCACGCTTGAGTCCGTCCCAGCTCCGGCTCTGAGCAGCTCCCACCGGCACCAGTAGATGGCACAAAGCATTTATTTCACTGCATCCATCGCCAGAGCCATTGGAACGTCTCAAGGCAGACAATCACCCGTCAGCTTCAAAACAGTGCTGCGATACAGCCCTCTAACGTAAGAGTTATAATCTTTGAATTAATAGTTTGTTCTAGAAAAACGAAAAAATGTATAGCACTGAATAAGAATTACATTATATAGATGTAGATACGTTGCATACCTTCACAGGTAAAAGTGAATGTAGATAATGAGGAGAAACACCAGACATCAACTAACTACAGCAGTTGCTAAAATATCCTGTGCCTTAGAAAATAAGAAATTAAATTAGAAGTATAGAAGTAAACAAATCACATTAAATTCAAAAAAAAAAAAAAAGCACAGCTATTTATTTTAGAACTAGATAAAGATTTAAAAGAAACAACAAATAATCAAACCTGTCAAAAACTTTAAGAAAATTTGACAAGGAAAAAGAAGAGGGTTAAATATGTGTCTAAAGCAAAAAACCTAACGGTTTATTATCCATCATACAGTATAATCTATGAAATCAACATGATTTCTAAAGAACAAGAAAAATAGACACTAAAATCGGATTTATTATATTTAAAAAATATACACACTCCTGGAACAGTTGCTTTGCTGTTACAAACATGTTGGAAAACTCCATTTCCTGGAAAGAGAAGATAAAGGGAATTACACTGAAATACAGGGCTGGGGAAGCAGCTCATATTCTATAAAGCACTCTACTTGCTCTTGTACAGTTTTGACAAAATTCCTGGAATACTACAGCAAGAAGAATCAGGCTGCCTGACTCCACTTTTAAAGTTGCAAATATAACCTATAGCTACCTAATTATAGGATTTAATGATACTTAATTTTGTATTTTCAGAGAAATATTATGACATCATGTCATTTTACAGGGCAAACCACTTAGCTTAATAGCTGCTATTCACTGCAGAAGCACACATTAAAAGCTATGCAATCATATGGTAAATTATGCTCATATCTCCTGGTCAAATTACAGCTTAATAACATGACAAAAACTGTAAATAACGTGAAGATTCATGGTTTAATTATTTTAATAGATAGTCATGTATCAAATAATTATGAAAAATAAAGAAGCAACCAGCTCTAATGGGCTGGAATATACAAGCAACAATAGTTTTCTGCATTAAGCCAGGAGCTCCTGGACCAAAATGTTCATAGTAAGGACATCTTAATTTTTCCCTCCAATGCAGGACAACTTCAGGCAGGCAAAGCACCAGGCCTTGCCTCTCCCTCTCCCACCCCTCATGAGACCCAGTGATTGTGCAGTTCAGCTCAGCAGGTTGATCTCAAAGGCAAATTTGGTTTTGGCAGGTTTGTTCTCTGCTGACCCAACCCAGGCTGTGCCACACGCTCAGATGTGATGCAAGGGGAGAGCAGGGAACATGCAGCCAGGAGTGGAAGAACTGTTCTACATCAAACCCTGCTTATCCCAGATTAAAGTGTAAAGCACAACTAGTTAAATTTGGGAAAATTTAGTCCAGGACATTTGACAAGACAATGTCTGGACTGCAACAATTTTACAGATAAACCCAGAAATAACAGACATGCCCACCACAGTAAAAAAATCATATTAGCACAGCCACATGGTTTAATGAAGTTTAGTGTCATGTTCCCACAGCAATGTTGTGACAACATCATTTTGGTGGGTAAATACCCCAGTTTTATGGCTGCTATGGACAGCTGGGCTGTTTGCCTTAATTCCTGATCAGATCAGATATCCACAGGGGTATCTAGGGGAAGGTGCCCCTGCCCAGGGCAAGGGGTTGGAATGAGATGGGCTGTAAAGCCCCTTCTCACTGCACATCACCTTAAAACTCACCATGGAAGACTCATAGAATGGAATTGCTCCTGCTCTGAAGGGCTGGTTTGCCGAGGAAGGAAATGATAGCAGCCTTCACAGTTTTGATCAGCCCACAAAGGGCTGAGGAGGGAATCAGAGATAAAGTGAAGAGGAAGCCAAGGCAAGTATCTGTCTCCAGGACATGTGGATTCCCTCCTCCCTGAAGCTCTATGCTGCCTCTCCACCTGACTCACAATTTCTCTGTAACACATTTCTGCTGAAATGAGCTGCACTGAGTATACCTGCTAGTAGGGTTGTTTATGATAACCCACCTCCGTTTGATTTTAACATATTAGAGAACGATCCTAGAAAAAGCTTAATTGGCAGCTCTGGGGAAAAAAGAAAAAGTAGTAAGAGGAATTAGTCATGTCTGTAACCAAGATGGAACAGCACTGATAGTACTTCGTGGTGGAACCGGGCAACAGTCACTGTGCTTGCCCTGGAGATAAGAGAAATGTGTTTCCAGACTCAGCAAACTGTCACTGCTCCTCTCCCAAGCAGCACGGGGGTCACAGAGGGCTGAGGTTTCGCTTCTAAGCAGGCATCCTGTCGGTGGTGATTGCCTGAGGGGGACAGAAAGCAGAGCACAAAACTAAGCCAGACAAACTGGGCATCTTTAGGAGTCAAGGGAAGGGGTAGCAGAGGACATTTCTCTGATGGTTGCACTAAGAGTATCTCTCATGAAGATGTCCCTATAAACACAGAAATGGATTGGTGCATCCATGGCCTGAGAGCCCTTACAGTATAAGAACACCTTTGCCAGTCCTGCACTGGGATTATAAACCCAAATTTACAGGACAAACTCAGAATTTCATGGACCAGGATCCTAACACTGCTGACAGAGAAGTGAATTGTAAAACATCAACATCCCTAACACCCCTAACCCCTTACTTCCAAGTGCAAGCTGGAATTTTGCATCTAAGGGCAGATTTACAATAGGTGAACCTCTATAAAGCAGAATTGGTTTTTTTTGTTTTTCTAAGCCCACAAGGAGGCAATTGGGAAAAGGTTTGAACAAAACTCAAATCCCATTGTCAAAAGAAGGAACATGCTGGATTTGAAACAGGCCAAAACGACAGCCTCAGCAGGAGATAGGAGGAGGATTAACAAGTGAAATTGCGATTTGACAAGGAGTGTTGCTGAGATGGAGAGCACAAAGGACTGGCTGACAAAAATAATTATTAGATTCACAAGTGTTTGAGAAACAAGATGATGGAGCTGATGATTTATCTCAGCTCAGCAGTAAAATACTCTTGTTGCTGGCTGTTTAATTGCAAACCTGGCCGAACAGCCCCCTCCAGGAGACAGAAATGTCATACATTAAGATTTAGAAGGAAGTTTTCTTCCAGTACAAGTCACGTGACTACTATCCTCCCAAAACCTCAGTACAATTCTCTTTATTAACAAAAGAAATATGAACTACATATTCCAAGGGAAGTTAGTTAAAAAACAAAAGCTAATCTAGGTCTCTGAGAAGACTTTAGAGGTTCCTTCTCCCAACACTGGGAGACAGAAATAGGCATATTGAATTTGCAGATTGGTTAAGTTCCAAAAATTTTCCAAGGTCCTTAAAATTTTATTTTCTGAAAGCACAAAAGACACAGTCTTTATTGCTGCCGAAATTAACTTCCCTGGGTCACAGACTACTATTCAAAGGGTGATTACAAACTAAAAAGCTTTTCTCCAGTCAAGGAAGGGAAATAAATGCCATACTTACAGTATTTTAGCAGCTCTTGCCACTGAGAATTTATTGTCTCAGAAGAATGAAAATTAATGCAAAATAACTCAATTGATAAATGCTGGCTACAATCTGCAGAGGAAAAACAACCACCCTAAAAGCAGAATAAAACCTATTTCTTTGGAGCCTTGCCAGCTACTCCCTGAAACACACTGATTTTGGATGCCTTCCAAAGCCACCATCTCACCTGTTGTTGCAGTGGTCTTGTAGCAAACATGTTTGACTTCACAGTTCCAGGTCAAAAATATTTCCTCTGCAAGCATGAGCAAGTCAGAGTCCAGAGACTTCTCAGCTCTCACTTTGTGGGGATGTTGTGAGACTTTTTTCCTACATTATTTTCTGACTTGGTAAATTTTTCGGGGGAGGGGGGCGTCATCAGTCTTTGGCTTTGAGTGTGCACTGTGCCTTCAACTACCAGGGCCTGAAACTTGTAGTACCTTCAATCACAGTCAAAAAATTATAAATACAAATTATAGCTCAGAAGTAAAAACACTCTTCCTCTTGTGGGTAGCAATTGCAAAGCTACAATTAACCTCAGTTAATAGGAAGGGCAAACTTTCTACAAAGAATATTCTGTTCAGGTGTTCTTAGTGAGAGCACTTGGCACTGCTTCATCTGTCTGTAACAGGGAGCTCTGCTGGGGTGAAAATTAAAGCGGCTAAACTTTAATCCAAGTGAAAAGCAGGTTTTTTTTTTCCTCTATAGAAAAAGCAGTCCTGCTAATAAAAGCTACCTGGAGAAGTTCAGAGTCTTTTTGGATCCTGAATGCATCATCACCCTGAAGAGCCTCCCCTGAGACCACCCAGCCTATGCTCTGGCCACCGACACATTTCACCTCAGGCTGGATTCCTTGGTTCTTCCCTGAGGTCTGTGCTCAGTCCTGCCCCTGCTGTGCCTGACTCGAGCAGACTCCCTGGATTCCTGACCTCCAGCCTGCCTCATCACCACACATTTGTGTCATTTCTGACACAGCCATCACATTTCTGTTGATCACTGGGCTGCACCCAGAACTTGTGAGTGCCACCAACCCCGACCAGCTACTGGAAAAGTAATTTTCTGCAACCCTTACCTTAGGCAGCAATGCAACAATTAAGCTTTTTTCCCTTGCTCTCACTGTTCCTTCCTCCTATTAGAGGAAGAACAATTTAAAAGTGCCAACTTCCACTCCATCCACAAGATTGGTGGAACTGACAGAAAAAGATCAAGGTCACTAGAAATAAAAAATAGGGGAAAATTACTAAATCCTGTACAGAACTGTCTCCTTCATGGTTTCTACTGTGTTAAGATTACCATTTGCAACCCAACACATCTCCCTCACGTCCCTCGAGATACATTTTATATTCTATATCCAAAAGCTATCTCCTATTGGCTTTCTCAGTGTTACAGTTGTAGTAATTATGCCAAAAATAGCCCTCCATGCATGCTATTTGTATGGGTTATGTGCCTATCCCATAGACCAGCAATATGCACCTTTTGTTTAATCTTCATGCCACCACGCCAGGCTGCTTATTACTTACATATACTAATGAACTTTTAAACAGTGCTGCCCAAAGTAGAATGCTAGATGGTCAAAACCCTCAAATGGTTAAAGGCATGCAAAACTATGCATTGTAGAAAAAAAGAAATTGCATCCCTTAAAGTCAAAGGCTTCGACTTCATAATTTTAGATTCTTAATTTAAAACTCCCTGTGCATCTGAAATGACTTTGAGTATTTGAATGTAACTTGGCTTTTCAGCTGTATACTTTTGAGGGGTGTACACAGCGTCTTGTGTGTCATATAATTGGCCCAGTGGGAAGGAGGGAGAGCAAACACCACATCACTGCCTGGTGGCCTTTGGCCTGGGAATGTCCTCACCTAACCTAAAAAGGAAGGTACAGCAAAGGATCTCAGTAAGAGAAAGAGACTGAAAAGATAAAAAGCTTCAAATGTAAGAGGATACATTTTATTGTCTTATTTTCCCCTCAAATTTTTTTGTATTCCCAAATTCCAGAAATATATATGTCCTGCACCCCCCTTCCCACTTAATCCTAGCTCCATACTCATCCCTACTGGAAAGAATATTCTCTACAGCCACAGTGCTCCACATCCAGGTTAAAACTAATCACATTTGTCAGGTGAGATTTCAGTGCTGGCTTAAAGCATATGTGAAACTATGGCCTCATTAATCAGCAAATTTTATCTAATTACCAGAAGCCACGAGGGATGATCCCACTGCTGCAACATTTCACAGCTCCCATTCCCAAACTTGATGGGTTGTGTTGTCCCCTTCCATCAGGCTTGTGACCCAGATACCAGCACACATGAACAAATTCCCATTCCCCCTGAGACCCAGTTTGTATCTGCAATGGGCTCCAGCTCACAAATTACTGTTCTGCAGAGTGAGTTCTTAAAAACAACTGCTCCTCGACTGGCAGCCCTGGCCTTACCTGCACCTCATTCCACCTGGGGTCAGGAGGCAGAGGGAGGAGTAGGATCAGGAAGGGAAGATGCAAACAAATCCAGGCCCCTCTTGCAATGTTGTTCCCTGATCCCTATATGGGCAACACAGCTGAGGAGATGTCTTTGTTTCCCACTTGGAAAATCTATTCCATTGAGGATTTCAGAAAACAGAACCATTTCACTCCAGCTGAACTCCATGGCTTGGTTTGTGCTCCTCTGACAAGCCATCAATCTATCTCACATACACAAGGATCCATATAGGAGAGGAAAAGCCTTGCTTCTGGACTACTTGGGAGACAACACAGGGCTTTTACACCCACCCAGCAGAGGAGGGCTGACAATGGCACATTTTCCTCTAGAACAATCTACTGCAGCCATTTCCCCCCTGCCAAGAAAACAACTGAACTATTCTGAAAGGTTAGAGATTGGACTACTTACTTTAAAAAGATGAAGAATCGTTTTTATTCTTCCTGGTATCTGTTTCCATGAGAAAATCTCCATGCTTGCCCCAGAGTTCCCCTTTTGTGTCTAGTCTAGACTATCATAATAGATCTGACAATTGTTTTTATTACATAACTTTGGGAAATAGACTCAGAGAACTTGGTTATTAGAAAAATTCTGCTTTGAATAAGATAGGACAATGTGTGGCTTTTTAAAAAACAACCATGAATGCCTCTCTTGTTGGTTTGCTTTCAAACTTGATTTCTCAGCCTAGAAAAAAAGCAAAAGCTCTCCTATAAAATATATCTTAGATTGTGCCAAACAGTAATATCAATAGGAAGACTTCCTTTTCTTATGCTTCTTCCTGTGCATAAGGACACAGCGGAATTCTCAATGCATGGAAAAATAGGATTTGACCTTAAATTGCCATCCCAAATGACAGTAAAGTGATGATCCCAAACCAACACTAGATAAAACTCATGGCCAACAATTCACCAAGGTAATCAAATCATCAGAGCTGGACATCCTGCCAGTCACTCACAGCTAAAAACTCTGAAGTACTTGTATCATCCTTTGTCATTACTTGCTCCTCCAGGCTGGGTGCAATCCATACTTCTCTGAGGAGTGAGGTGTAATAAATCTCTGTAAAGCAGCTTTGTTGCATTCACAGCCATGACACTCTACTATTTACTGAAGAAATGCCCTCACTGTGCCTCTCAGCTGCACAGCAGACACAGGCAGCCTTACAAGACATTTTGTATTAGAAATAGGGCTTGTTTAGATGTGGTTTCTGCTAAGTACCTTTATAATTAAACTATTTTTGGTGCTATTTTGACTTTCTCCACAAGTTCAACCTTCCAGATTACTTCTCTGTCCTGCTTTACACTTGTAAGGGATGGAAAAACTTCTTAGTGGTGTTAAATGGAACAGATTCCTGCTAATGGATTATTGATCATACTTGAGTGATCTTTAGAGTATCACAAACAGAATGCCTTTCTCCCGTCTGTATAAGAATCTAATACTTAAGAAATTAGCATTCCATGCTGATTATTTTCATGAGGGAAAGCATTAAGCATAAAGTACAGTTCTTTTGTAAGGGGAGATGGCATCTCTATTTTTCACCAAAGATTTTATAGGGTATTTCATCAAATTCAGAGAACCCTTTCACCAAAAAAAAAAAACAAAAAAAAAAAACAAAACCAAAAAACCCAAAAACCAACAAACCAGTATAAAAGTTCTCCATTACTCTGCCATAGCCACAAGCTTGTTTGGCTGAAACACATCACAAAGCAATTTGCTACCTTCCCACAAAACCAATCTGAAACAGAGCAAGAATGAAGGACTTGGAAGATGAAAAGTGCAATTTTATTTCATTTACATTGTCCTAGAAACTTTATTCAGCTTTGTGGGTTGTATCTAACAGGCATCTTGAAAACAACCCAAGGTCTTTTTCCATCTACAATCCAGGACATATTAGATAGATTTAGGTTTAAGGCTAATTTGCCATTAGGTGACACCTAACCAAAGCATAACATTTCTTTCCTACAGCTGGAGTTGAATGGCAATATTTTAGTTTTACCTTTTATAAAGTCAGTTTTCAGAAATAACTTGGGCAACAGGCTGGTCAAAAAATTATATGTAAATATAGTTCTACATCGAAGATCCTGCCAGGGCAAAAATCAGCAAACTGGAGACCCTGTGAATGAGCACTCCCTATTTTCAACAAAGTTTGTAATGGGGTTAGAATGGTTAAAGGCACCCCAGGTTTGCATCTGCACAGCCATGTCACACTGTGTGAATCCAGCCTTTCACTCTGGCCCAGACAGCTCCCTGGAACACTCAGAGCACAGCACATGCTTCTAATTACCCAGTTTCTCTGTGCAGGCAGCTCTCAAGACCTGCATTTCCCAAATCGTTGAAGTCTAATTACCCAGAAGGAAAATACATGCAGCATCTTTGCTGCAGTCCTAGAAGGAAAGAGAGAATGACAGAAGCTCTGTCCATCCACACAGACAAATTGGCCACCTACACCAGCATCCTTCACATTTTGGGAACTAACTTGGAGGTGTTTAGACCCAATCCTTCCTTGCAGGGGGGAGTGAAGTTGGCTTTTGCCACGGAAGGTGTTGCTGACATGCCCCTCGGAGGTGTGGTGACCTCTGTGACACAAGGAATGTGTGGCAGCCTCTGTATTCAGGCTGTGATGCCAAGGTTCTCATTTTACCCCATCTACAGAACTGCTTACTGCTCCCTGAACACAGAGCTTGCAGGGATGCTCCCTGAAAATCAAATTCTCCAAAGGATGCTCACAGGGGAAAAGGATTCTAAGGATAGAAATACATTTTTTTTTTTTTAGTTCTAATTTTCCCTTCACAGTGGAAAAGACCAGCCACAAAGGAACATGATCAAAGACTAAGTTTAGTCACAGGTATGACAGAATAGAGCAGCAGTTTCAAAATATAGCTTGCCAAAGGCTGAACAATAATTTATGGATTGAAATAGAGAAATGAGTGAAAAAACAAGTAAAGCTTAAAGAGAAAAAAACCCCCATATCTAAAATCAAGGAGTTCACTGTGAAAACATAAAAAAATAATAACCAAGAATCCTACTGAATTGAAGGTTGATTGTGTACATACTATGTGCACTCAAAAAGCTGCAAGCTCATCTTCAAAAACCTTGGGAGGAATGTGAGAGCTTTCCTTCAGCACACTGTTATTTGCCCAAAACTGAAAGCTGCATTTTCCCCCAAATTGTTTCTTAGTATCACATCTCCAAGAAAAACCTAAGTAGCGATTTGATTTCTATTCCTTTCATCCTTCTACCTCTTTCTTTTCCCAACATGAAAAAAGATGTTGCTGATTTCCAAAATGAGCAAGCTAAAGGAGCTTGTTTTAGAATTATAGCCCCATGTTCATCACTGGGGAATACATTATAATTTTAAGGCAGAACTGAGAAGGGATAGCCAAGTTGTACATATGACAGCATGGAAGGTAAAGGCAATGCATTAAAAACACCTGGAACTGCTGAGGGACATTAGAACTTGGGCTCAGTTATAAAGCTGAGACTGGACTGAGATAAATCAGTTATAAAACAGTCACTTGGAGCTATAAACTATTTTATCCTGATGTGTTTATGAAATTGGCAGGCACTAAAGCCACCATTCTCATGGAAGTGACACCTACCAGACTCACATTAATACCATGGCACTCATATCCTGTGATCCACAATCCCAGCTACAGAAGGATGCAAGAGGCTGACTGTTACTCCAGAAGGGGCATTACTGTTACCTGTGGATATAAAGTGGAGTTTTTTCAGTTTAAATCAGATTAATGACTGAAAGCTATCACATTCCCACTAAATCATAGAGAAGACAGGGCTTCACCAGTCTTGTAAATACCAAGTATTTACTAAAGACAAAACAATCATCTTTAGTGGAGCTATTCCTCAATTGCCATCTGGAGTTATTTTACTCATTAGAGAGAGATATTATTGTCTCAAAAGCTGAAAGATCAAGTAAGGCCCCAAATAAAGACATTATCACAATGAAGTTAGCAGTTCCATTTTAAATACAAAGTGGACCTAAGTAACAGGCAATTGCCCAGAGACAATTGTTAGATTTAACACTGTGTAAAGTTTATTGGGGAGAATCAATAGTCTCTGTCAATGGCATTTGGAGCACTGACACTATAGAATATAAATTCAGATTCCTGAATTTCACAGTCTGAGTGCTATTTTGGAACAGAAACCCTACTACTTTTTCTTAAAAAACACAAATCCTTGAGGTCCTGTAAAAGTTGCAATGGGCTATACCAAAAAATAAAACTAAGAAACTGTATCAAAAGTAGGTATTTTTAAAAAAACCAAAGAACTCAAAAACCCACAAAAAAGAAAAAAACCCCCAACACTTCCAGAACTAATGAATGTTTTCAGAGGTGACCAAATCTGGTTTAACAAAAGGGTGACAACTTGGGGTTTGCCTCCTTGCAAGATTTTATTGACATGGCTTGATGGCAGTCCCTGTGTCAGCAGGCTTCACACCATCTTTCTGACAGAGTCACAGCATCACAGAAAATGGTTCACAGCTGCAGATTCTAGAATTGTTCCTAGAGCTGAGCCTAACAGAATTTGTGCTAAGTTTATTACAGTTAAACAGTTCTTGAAGAACAGCTGATTTCTCTTAAGTTATGAGTATTACTTTATAGCTACATAATGCAGTATTTATATCTCACTGTGCTCCCTTGCTTACGTAGCTAAAGACTTCTTTCAGTAAAAAATTCATAAACTCGCTTATTTGAACTTCACTAGAGGAAGGGGGAAATTTCTTACCTTTGCCTTCTGACCTCATTTCACCATCAACACAATTCACATGAATATGGCAAGCAAGGTTTGGCTAACAGAAGAATTCAGCTATCAGTGGGACACCAAAAAGATGGTGTCTTTAAAAGACTGCAGATGGAGAATTTGTTCCCTGTAATACAGAGTGGTTTTTCCCAGCTGCTTTGCAGAATCTGTTTTTCATGGATTTGTACATACAATGGAAAGTTATTTTACAGTTTGAAGTTTTATGCCTAAACCTTTCTGAGAGCTATTTTAATTATCTCAAAATATTCATCAACTGATTAACAATTCATCCCTTTAGGAAGTTTATGGATGAGTATATCCCTATCTGGCATTTCCTCAGTCATGTTTTACACATTTCATACCTTTACTCTCTCAAGTGTTAATCACCAATCATCTCCAAAATTGTGCCCATCTGTTTAAAACACATTGATAATGAGTTACCCAGGTTCAGTTAAAATATTCTATGAGTGCTCTTGAAATTACTTTAGGCCACTACCCTGCTGCTGTTCTAAGCAATGCCCACAGATACTCCCTAATTATGTTGTCCTTTCCTTTAACTTGTCACCAAGCAAAGGAATATTTATCTTGCTCTCCACTTTCTCCCTCAGTTCTATTTTCCAAGTTTTCCCTTGAACTGAACTTCTTATTTTTTTTTCCCCCCTAAGGACACATCAATTTTTATTTCTCCTCTCCACTCAGTTACATTCAATTTCCTGTTTCCAAGATTTTTAGATTATGTTGTATTATTTCTTCCTACTTGTGTTTGTAACACCTGACTTATGATCATCTGCAAATGCTGTTAATATTCTTCTTACATCCAGCCTCTCTGAAATCATTGATCTGGGACATTCATCAAAACAGACAGTTGCTTTCTTCCAAAGAATAAATTAAATGAAATGCAAAATGTTTGGCCAAAGACACGGTAAAGGTGGAGTCAAACAAAAGCAATTAAAGAATAAAAAAGTACATTAGAAGCTCTCCCAAAGAAAAAAAACCAAAACAATTAAGAATGGCATCAGATACTCAATGAGAAGAGGGATGCTCAGGCAGGATTAGCTCTGCCATTTCTAAGATGACATGAAGCAAGGGTGGAAGGACAGAACAAATTTTCTGCATTCCTTTCATTAGCCAAACATGTTTCCTGGTCCTACCATGTCAATAATCCCAGAACAAAGCAGGGCAGCTGCAAGAGAAAGTGGACACTACAAGGCATCTTTCCCTGCTTTGAGAAAAAAGCTCTGGCAAAGGACACAGCGTGGTGAAGTGAAGACTCTGCAGTCAGGACACGCCCCCCATAAAGGCTTGGCCGGGGAAAGGGCCTTTCCCGAAGGATGAGCTGGAGGCTGGAGCTGTTTACAATGACACTCGACTTAACAGATTGTTTCAGTTGTGCGTTGCCTAGACATCCTCAAAAATTTACAGCTGGCAATTTCCTGTGAATGCCTCGTTCCTTTCCCTTCAGCCTCACTCAACACCTACCTTCTCTTTGCCTTTGCCTTCTTACCCCAACTTTATTTTATTCTCTTCCCTGGTCTTTCCATTTACAAGTCCTGCTTCACTCATCATGAAGTTATGACACCAACTTGAAATTTTTCTCTTATTTGTATGCCTCCTCCCTGTATAAGAACCTCAGCTTTCCCAAGTGCACAACGCTAATGCTGGCACAC
The DNA here is from genome assembly GCA_013401135.1 of Cettia cetti. Taxonomy (NCBI): domain Eukaryota; kingdom Metazoa; phylum Chordata; class Aves; order Passeriformes; family Sylviidae; genus Cettia; species Cettia cetti. The sequence continues at coordinate 61,368 of VZUI01090234.1, forward strand.
CACCCAAGAAAATCATTCTGGTTCTGAAAAACCAAATTGACCACAGCAAAAGGAGATAATCTGCTAAAGCAAATTTACAGGAAGAGAGTCCAAAAACAAACAAAAAAGCTTTAAAGAGTAAAAAAACCCCTGCATTAAAGGTAAAAGGAAGAGCTCTCTATTTCAGGGTGGAAGTTAGTAAGCACTGCTGGCCTATTCACATAACCTTTACGTTGTGACACCCTCAGACCTTGGTGGCCCATCCCATCACCCCTGAACGGTGTGTGCAGCGATTAGACAAGCATTCAAAATATATTAACCCCCCCAAATTGTGGGGCCCTTGTGAAGAACAAAAAGCTTAGTTACTTAATTCTGCCTATACCCACTCCTGCTTTGGTTTGTGCTACTGGGTCTCCCCTCACCCTTTTCTTTTTCCAGGCTGAGGAAGCCCAGCTCCCTCAGTCCCTTCTCCACCTTGAAGACGGGCTCTGTTGGACTTGCACAGGGCTTTCCACATCTTTCTTGTCACGATGGACCTAAATCCAGGCATGGTGTGCCAGATGCAGCTGCTGAGTGACTAGCAGAGAGAAAGAATCCCTTCACTTGATGTCCTGGTTAGGTCCTTTTGATCCAGCCTAGCGTGCAGCTAGCTTTTATCATTACCAGGCCACACTGCTGACCTGAAACCCAAGCAAATTTTTCTATTGATTCCAGCAAGGCTGAAATACCAGACTGAACATCTAATAAAGGAGCCATCAGACAGGGAACAGTGGCAACAAAACAGCAAGCACAAGCTTAAAACAACTCCTGATAACGTGTGGGAGAAAAGTTGTGATGGGATACACGCACCCTGCTGCTTTTTACTGCCAGCCCTGAGTTTCTGAACCAGCCTTCACCTGGCTCCTTACAGAAGGGAGATGGGAAGAGCTCAGTTTTCCCCAACCACAGCTTGCAGAAAGATAGGAAGGCTTTTTCTGAAAAAAATTAAAGTGTTATTTGAGACAACAGTGATGAGGCAGGACAGGAACTCTCCCCTACTCAAGCACAGGATTTAGCAAACAAACTGGCAGGGCCAACCCCTGCTGTGTTTGTTACTCCTGCTATTTATGAAAACCACATTGCAATCTGGGGCATTACCAACACCTGATGAGATTGTGAAGCTGCATCGACTCCCAAAATAGTTGAGATTCATTTAACAAACTGATTTAAGGATTTAAACATTTGTCTCTTATATACATATATGCACAAAGTAAACAGAAGTGAACTTCTGCACAAGCAGAAGGAGTTAAAAGAATTTGACTTTTTGGTCTCTTACATCAGTTTGTTTTGAACACCCGAGCTAGCTAGAACATCAAAACACACATAGGAACTGTTTATTCTAAATGCTAGAGTTACAGCCCTGCTTTTAACCCACCAACAGCTTGCTATGCCCTTCCATTCTACTGGAATTGCTTTCAAATTCAATCCCAGCAGCTCCAGTGCTATCTCCAATTACAGTCACTCTGCAATGGCCAACCCACCAGAGCAAGACAACAAGCTGAATTAAACAAAGCACTGCTACCACCCTGACACAGATGTTAACAGGATGCAGTTCCTTTAGGCATGACAAAAAATAAAAGAAATCATTCACACTCCAGCTCTTCAAGCCTTAAATGCTGCAGAAATTTTTCCAAGAAACTTAACTGAGGAATTAAGTGCAGTAATACAGTCCATTAAGCCAGTATTACATCACACAGGAACTGATTTGGCACCACACCGTCTTGCATCCTCGGAGATTCTGCCCAAAACACAAATGTGTATTTGAATACAAGATTTCCCCAGCTGTCCCAGAAACAAAGTAAAGAAACCACATAACACACACCCACAAAATGAAGATTGAGGAACTGGAATGCCCCACAGAATTGGTCAGGGAATCAGAGCACTGTAAGTATGTGTAATAGTATTTATTTATTCAAGTATGTTATGGTTTTAATTGCACTGGCAATCTATTGGGGACGACTACAGATACCTAACTTTAAACTGTTGCATTCCACAGAAGGTATAGATTTAAAAAATCATATGGAAAAAATACAGGTTTTGAGCCCCATCCAGCAGCTACATGGCTGAGCACACACTATCTGTAAAGTTAGAAAGCCAACAAAGGCTTCAAAAAAGTAGTTAAGTGTCCTTCTCATGACTTATTAGCGACAGCACAGCACCTGCCTGCTAGATACAAGCTTCACACCAGTGGTAATTTAGCCACTACCCCCAAGCAGTGTACACACCACAAAGCACTATTTTTTTCTTTTTAAAACTGTGCAAAAGTGCTTAAGCATCACTCCCATACTGCCAGCCATAGCACACATGAACACCACCTCAACAAAGCTATAGAGAAAGTTTCCTTTGGAAACCATCCAGAGGGCATTCCACAAATCAAAAGTATCTGTTCTATTACAACTTTCACTGACCACTGTAATGTCATCTCAAGAACAAAGTAACTGTTTGAAGTGAAGAGATGAAAAAGAAAGTTTGTTCCTAGAGGGGTACTTAAATACTTCCTAATAGTAACCTCCTCACAGAAGTGAGTCATAAGTTTCTACAGCTATGTTTTTTTTTTTTCAAATAAGGAGGTATGACTGAAGAAATGAAATTGTAGGTACAGATTACAATCACTGGAAGGAGCTTTTCCACGTGAAAGCTGGCAAGCAAGTTCTGTGCTCCTGCACCGGTGAGCTGAGCAACCATAGCTGGCCGAGTTTGTGCCTCCACAGAAAAGCCCCAAGATCACCCCTGCTTCCGTCTGGTTACCTAATATGCCTCACACAGCCCGAAAGCTGGATAAATCTAAAGCCAGCCTTGCCTGAAGCGCGCTTGGGAGGGCAGCTGCAAGGAGCTGCTGCAGGCAGCTGGACACCCACCGCACAGACAGAGGCATCGTAGAGGAGGGGACACACACCTCAATTGCAATCTGCACAGGCTTTGGTGCAGAGCACAGGAGTGCTGGGGTAAGGGATGGAAAGCATCCACCGAGGGCTGCTGCTCCTGCCGCTCACAGGGCCCACTCTACAGCTTAGATGCTCCACTCCACTCCATCCCTAAGAGAGACTTATGAGGCAATGCCCGTCATTGCTACACGGCCCCCATCTCCTCGCTACATTCCCTCGGAACAGCGCCTTAGCACAAACAGGGCGGAGCGCGAACCCCTTCCCCTCACGGGCCAGCACCCCCAAGTCCTTTCACCCCATTAAGCAGAGCCCCGCGAACCCCTTTAGTTCGCTGAGGAAAGCACCCCAAGTCCCTTCACTTCAGTGAGCAGAGGCCCCCCACACCCCTTCTCCTCGCACGGATCAGTCCTCCCGAGCCCCTTCCCCTCACGGACCGTCCGCCCCGCTCCCGCCATTGCACCTCAGGCACGCGCCCGGGAGCGCCCAACGGCCGCGCTTTTCCCGCCCCCTCCCGCCGCAGCCCCGAATGCCGCGCTCAGGCGCGCGCGTCACGCTGCCGCGGCTGCTGGCCAATGAGAGCGCGGCCAGGCCTGCGCCCGCGCTTTGTGAACATGGAGGCGGGGCCCCTTTGAGTGACAGGGCGGTTCGGCCTATCGGAGAGCGGCAGCCCCCCCGTAAGCGCGCAAAGCGCTGCTGGAGAGGGGGCGGGTCCCCTCTGCTCACCCCCCCGCGCCGCCGCTCGCTCCCCCCGCCCATCCAAGCCGCGCAGCGGATTGACAGCCCGCCCTACCAATCAGCGTGACGGCCGCCTTCGCGGCGGCACATCCCGGGGCCAATGGGAGCGGTGGCTGGGCGGGGCCCCCGAGGTTTCCAAACGCTCCGCGGCGCCATGGGCTGAAAACTAAACCGAGATGGAATCTCCCAGTCTGAACCGGTTTGAGCCGGTTCCGAGCCTGTGGCATTAGGAGGGGGAGACGCGCCGCGCTCAGTCCCCGTCGCCGCCGCCGCGTGTGTGACCTGCTCGTAGGGGACCCGCAGCTGAGGGGGCGAAGTTTAGTGCGAGCCGCGGGGGGGGCGGCGGGAATGGGGGCGAACTGAGCGCCGGGCGGGGAGGGCGGCAGCCGCAGGGGCAGCGAGAGCCGGCGGGGCCGGGCCTGGGCGGCGCGGGAGGCGCAACCGGGTAGATCCCCCCGCACCAGTGAGGCCGGAGTGCCGCGCCGGCCACTTTCCCGGGGCTGAGGGGAAGGCGCGGAGCCGAGCGCGGAGCCCCGGGGGCCTCTGCGGGCGCCTGGTGCAGCCAGGCCGGGCACGCTGCGAGAGGAGGAGTGGCGCCACTAACCCCGACCCACCACCGAGGAGGGAGCGCTCGCCTTCCCCCCCACCTCCTGCTGTGGTGGTTTTTTCCCTTCTTCCGTGCTGGTTTTTTCCTCCTCCTTCCGTTTGTTTTTTTTTTTTTCTTTTTTTTTTTTTTTTTTTCTTTTTGGGAGGGGGTTATTTTTGGTGGTCTTTTTTTATTTTCCTTTTTTTTTTTTTTCTTGTGGCTTGTGGTGGTTAGAAACTTGGCTCTCCTGCCCCTACTTTCTGAAGGAAGAGGCTGTGAGAAACCCCTAGGTAAGCGAGGGTTGCTGGGGGGTCGCGATGGGTAACGCGGAGGGGGCAGAGGGGGGGATTTTGGTGGGCAGAGCGGGGGGATGTGCCCGCGCAGGGGGGCACAGGGCCTGGCCTGTACTGGGAGGGATGTGATGGAGCCCTTGGAGAAGAGCTGAGGGGCGGGGGTGCGCTTGGAGGGGGTTTGGGGTACGAGCATCCCTGGCCAGGCCGAGCGAGCCGCGGATGCCGCGGGGGATGCTCCTCGTTAGGAGAGGGCCTGGCGGGCTGGGATCGGGTACGGGCAAATCCGGCAACATAATATGTAAATTATTAGGAGTGGAAGTTTCCAGAAATATTTTTTTGTGTGTGTGTGTGTCTGTGCAGCAGTATTGAAACGTCCGCCTGGATCACGTGGGGAGCCCTGTATAGAGCGCAGGGCTGGAGCCCAGGGGAGGAGGAGGAGGGAGGGGCTGCGGGGCCACCGCGCTCCGCAGGGCCCCGGCCCACCCGACCCACGGCCCGGGCCCGTTCCCCGCCGGGAAGCGGGGCCCTGCCGAGCCGAGCCGGGAGCCGGAGGGGCTGCCCGAGAGCCCGGGCGCTGCCCGCCCGCCGGGGCGCTGCGGCAGGAGCTGGGGAAGGGCGGTCGCGCTGGGTGGGTGTGAGTTATTTCCAGCCGAAAATGAACGCTCCGAGGTGTCGGGCAGATGTTACTTAATCCGTCTCGTCCTTCTCCTTCACGTGTGTGTGAAGAAGGGAAGGGGCGGTTTCGTTGCCGTTGCTGGTGTGTGGAGTGTGATGCGAACGCGTTTGTCGTGCGCTGCATTTCAGAGCCACTCACCCGTCCTGGGTGGGATTTACAAGTGATGCAGCTAATTCCTTGGAAGAGGGAGGCAGTTTCATTTGCATTGCGTGTTTAGAAATGGAGCACAGTGACTCCCAGGGTGGGTTTGTTTGATTTTTTTTTTTCAGTCGCTGCCCCCAATGAGCTTTAAGTATCTGGGTTAAAGGTGCTGTAGGATTCATGGTAAATGCTCAACATTTCTTACTATTAAGTGCCTGCTGTTATTCCTGTGTGCCACATGCCAAAATGAATCGGGTCTACCACAACAAGCTAACTGTTGTGTTAAAGGTCCAGGGTCATCGAGAGTTGGAATAACTGTGTAAACAGTGCTGTAAATGCAGTTCTTTTGACCTTCGGTAGATGTCACATTCTTGCTATGTTGTAGTTGAGATTTTTGCTGGTTTGGTTTTTATTTTTTTTTAACTTTTTTGTTTCTGTTTGCCCATTTATTGAAGGACTGATCAGTGCTGGTTCTTGGAGCTGAGGCTTAAACCTGCTTCGGAATTCAGGCGTGATGGGGGAGGGAAAAGTGTAGGAGTACAGTAAATCAGAGATTATGAGCTTCATGTGGGTACAGTGTTAGGAGTGGGAGATGGAGCTGGTTGCAGGTGGTGGTGGCCACAAAGCCGCCATTTCTGTGTTTCGGCTGGTGAGGTAGGTAGGTCATTTTGAAGATAATGCTGGGAGTGGCGAAGGGCCCTATTCAAAACATTTCCTTTCTGCTTCCATGTGTTGAATAGCTTCTCTCGGTCACGCTGCTCCTCCTTGGCGCTCTCGGGGCGGCCTGAAAAGCACCGAAAGAGGCTCAGGTCTGAAATGAATGGCCCTACCCGAGGAATGATTGGTTCACGACATTTATTGTAGTTTGGAAACCTCTTTCGCGGCTCCGGGCTCAGCCATGGAGGCCAGATGTGGACAAAAAGGGGCGTGCCTGGGAGCACGAGAGGCTGGGGGAGCATTAACTGCTCTGAGCCTCTTCATGGGTGCAGTTTCCTTCCAGTGGTGCTGCTCACTGCCCCTCATTTGCCAGGTGACATTTTCAGCATCCTCCTGAGCCTAAAAGAATGAAACGAAGAACAAAGTCAGCCTTTTTTGCTGCTGTATTTCTCTCTTCCAAAATTAACATCGCAGTTTTGAAAACATTAGGAGTTGAAGGAGGGAAGAATAGACATGGAGTGTTAATTTTAATTTATTTTGTTCTCTACTTGGTGTTTATTTTCTCCTGGTTTTGCAGGTACATGTTTTAAAAAGACTTAATTGAATGTTACGATGAAGCCCTTAAAATGGTTGTGTTAGTGTAGTAACACTGAGTTTTCTACTTAGAAATCCAGTTAGAATATTTGGAGTTTAAGCTATTTTTATATATAGAAGTAAAATAAATTAATTGACAGTACTTGCATATATACATTTCTAAACACAAGATTTTCCTTGTCTGGATGCTACTGGAAAACTTTCACTTAATTAGTAATTACTCAGGTTGAGGCACAGGTTTGTCTTGCTCCTTACTTTTGAGCATGACTTAAATACATAAAGCATAAAACAAAATCATCCTTACACATGGAGTTATTTAGTAAGATGAAATCTGACTTTATGGGGTGTGTTCCTGCAAAAGTTTCAGGTTGTATCTTTCTGAGTATGCAGATGGCTCTGGTGTAACTTTTTGATTGATCTTGCACTTGCCCAGACTTCTGGCCGTTTAAGGGAGCAGTTTTAAGTGAGATTTGTAGGTTTACAGGGTTTGAAAAGGACCGTGAGTGGCACCCAGGTGCTGTAGATTGCAGGGTGGGAATATGTGTTAGAGTTGCCATTTTCTGTGAGAACAGAGCAATAAACTTGATTAGGTGTTTCCAACGTGGGGGAGAGAGGATGGTGTGAAGAAGATAGAGTATAACTTACCATCAAGAATTCTGTGGCTTCTGGCTTGTTTTTCTGCTTTTCATGAATGTCTTCATCTTGCACCAGTCTCTGGCTGGTAAAGAATCTTATGTGCACACCCCACCTGACTCCCTTTGCATAATATCAAGGCTGCTCTATCTAGGACAAAGGGTTAATGCATGTGTCCCTGGGTTTAGGGGACCTGAAACCTCCAGTAGAATTCCATTTCAGTTTGAAGTGATCTCACGTGGCACACAGAGTAACCTGCTGATTGAACAATCCCTTTGCTTCATGTTCTCAGTGCCTTCAGTCAACTTAGTTTCAGTGGTAATTTTTTTACTTGGATGTGGTTAACTTGTAAGGTGGTTTTCTCTTTTTCCCCAGCTATTTGAAAAATGCCCTGTGGCTAATTTCTTACTCTGTGTGTAGATCATGTTTCACCTCCATACCCAAGTGTTTAAAAGCTTTTGGAACTGAATCTTCTGAGTGTGCCTGCTGGCCTTGGGAACTCGATACTGGGCTGAGATTGCCGGCATGGGTTTTGGTTCTAGTGACACAAGGCTTTTCGACCAGCAAACGTGCAGGGGTTGGTACCTGCTTTGAAATAAGCCCCAGGGTGCTGTAACACAGCCCATGCTCTGGTCAGACTGTTCTTATGTGTTTTACTTGTTGAAGACCCTGCCTGAGGGTTGAGCTGAGGTAGTGATGGGTGAATTTTTCAGGGGGGGAAAAAAGAAAAGTTTGTCCTGGTATGTGCCCCACAATTAAAGCAGTGTTATCTATTACTGCTAACATAAGCATCTTGTTTCAATGAGGTACATAGGCTAAGTTGAAGCACTTGCTTTGCAGCTGCATCTGATAATAATTTCTTACTAATTGATCAGTTTTTAAAAATTTATTTTGCAGTAATCTATGCCAGCAATTATGACAATGTTAGCAGACCATGCAGCTCGTCAGCTGCTGGATTTTAACCAGAAACTGGATATCAATCTCTTGGACAATGTGGTGAACTGCTTGTACCATGGAGAAGGTGCACAGGTAAGGTGACTTGGAACATACATTTATTGATCATGTTTAGCCTTACAGCAAATCAGCTGAGCAAAATCAATTCACTTCAGTAACAATTAATAATATTAGTGAATTTACTGAGCTGCTGACTGGAATATCACTGGCAGTCACATGAAATGCGATTTCACATTGAAATGACACTTGGAGAAATGTTTATTTGGTGTGTGTTCATTTCTAGCTTGCCTTCTGATGTTGAAAATTGTTAGCAAATATGATTTGGTAAGGACACTGTGTAGCTCACCATTTCTGACTTAGTTCTTCAGGAAGGTCTGAACTACCTGTGACTTCTTATCATGGGCAGGATTGTGAAGCCATAAATGTCATGCTCACTTCAGTGAAGAATTATATTTAACAGAAAAATCTTAGTGGTGCTGTTACTGTTTTTGTATTTATAAAGAAGCACATCATGCATATTTAATAGTAGGGTTTGTTCCTTTCTTGTGTCTGGTCTTTATCTCCCATTACAGTTTGCACAGGTTCTTCTTTCCTTTGGATTTAGTGCAGATTGTGAAGTACTCAGTTGAAATGGAAGGACTGTGCGTTTGTGTGTTTGCATACCTTGCCTTGAAAGTGAATCTTGTATTGCTTTTATCTACTTCTTGAACTTCTTTAGAAACAAGACTTAAATGTCGAGAGCAAGTGTCACTACAAAGGGTGTTGGCATAGTTCCTCTTCTGGCAGATTTTAATTGTTCAGGCCCAACAAATTGGGAGTTTCAGTGTCAGGCATCTCTTACTAAGATAGTCTGGCACAATAAGTGAATTAAATGGGACAAAGTAGCTGATGCTTTTCTATTCTTTCCAGCTGTTAGAATAAACAATGATATACTTGCATATACTTGCTTTGTATATCTCTTTAGGGGGAAAAAAAAAGCTTTTGTAAAGCTTACTAATGTGAATTCCAATAGGTTTTGAAATGCCTTGTTGTTTTTTGAAATATTTGCATTTTGAGTGTCTTAAGTTCTAATAGTTGCTTGCTGTAGTTTAAGTGCTTGAATGACAGAAAATTCCTTGTAGCTTTTGCCTTAAAAGTATGGACATCTGTAGCACTTGTTTTGTGACCTTTTACTGCTCTGCAAAACAGGTGATGTTTATAAAGTGAAAAGAGTTGAAAAGGTTAGGAAGGTTTATAAGTAAAATAAAGAAGTAACACTAAATACAGTGATCAACTTGCCATTGTTCTGGTGTTGTGAGAAGTTGCTTCATTTAAAAGAGCTGGGAAAAGTTTACAGTATTTAGAAAATCAATGCAATAAGATGCAGAAATTCCAGAGGTGGTGTTTAACTGGCAAAAGTGAATTATGATATAAACTTGTTTCAATACATGTACTTATATGCATCACCTTAATGAAACTTCGGGCAGCTATTTTAGTGCCTTTCCAATCTGGAGACATTTCAGGGACTCTGAGCTTTTCCCTCTTTCAGGGGGTTCAAAGAAATGCAGGAAAAAAATGGTTCTCAGTAGAGTCTGACAGCTCAAGTCCTTTAGTAAATGGTGACAGGAATAATAGGAGTTGAGGAAACTAAATATTAAAATTAGAGATTACCAGTGGTTTTCCTGGAATAGGTCAGGGTAATGTCAGGGTAAAACAGGTTTAGAATGCAACCTGAATGGCCTGTACTGAACTTGCTTTCAGATTCACCTGCCTCCTCCTTCTGCTTAGTTCTTATCTCTGCTTGCAAAACTGTTATCTGCTGATCTATATTAGGCAAGAAAGAAGCTATTTTCTGTCCTGGAGATTTAAATTTTTCTCTTAGCTTTTTTTGGGTATGCTTCTCTGAAAAGAAAGAATGTCACCACCCCAACTGCAACACATGACTAAGGAGATTTCATGCCACTCATAAATGTTTGCCTGGACTCATCCCAGCCTCTTAATTCCATTGATCTGTTAGATCTTCACATGTCCAGAAAGATTATTTACATATATCTTTTTGATACCAGTGACACCACGAGGCTTTGTTTTATCACTAAAAGCATTATTACTAAATTTATACTGTGTGTGAAACTGCAGGGTTTGATGTCCAGTGAAGGGGTTAGTGGGTATGAGAGCAAACTTCAGCGTTGGGAGAAGGATATGGACTGTCTGTGTTTTGTTGGTGTTGAAATTTGATCCTGCAATATGTCACCAGTATTAGAAGCAAACAGGAGGCCAATATAAAAACACACTTTCAGATTGAACCTGGCAGTAACACAGCTATTCCTTCCCTTTTAAAACTAAAGTGTATTAAAAGAGCTGGTTTTTCTGCTTGTTTTTAACTCTGATGTCACACTGGAACAATAGGGCTGTACTGGTTGTGGTCTTAAACAGAGTATTTGTGTGGTACTTACCCATATCAAATCTGCAGGGACTTGCTGGGCCAGTTGCTCCACTGTGCTCTATTATATCAAGTAGGGGTGCAAGGAGTGTTGTACATATAGCTTAGACATCCTTGCCCTTTTCTGTTGGAACCTCCAATTTTATTTTGTAAATCACATACCAAATTTGTCAGTTTCTTGTATTTTATATAGATAGATTTGGGGTCTTGATTGGGTTTCTAATTTGCTGAAAATACAAGTTTTCTTACACCAGTTGCTGATTAGCTCAAGTCTGTACTTGGATTAGACTAGAAAGCTGCATGGCTGTAGCAAGTTCTAACTGTTGAAGTTAATCCTAAAGCAAAGCTTTAACTGCTTGGTATCTGTCGAATTTGCTCTACAGTGCAGTGGAAGAATGAACTAAGTTCTGTTAATTATGTTGTAAAATATCCCCTTTGTTGGTAAGGCAGTGCCTGATGCTTGCAGGGGGTACAACTTGCAGCAACATTTGTCAGTATGTGCCACTTTTGGAAATGGCTGACATCACTTTGACTCCCTAAAAATTCTTGAGGACATCCAGGCTTTTGAAAAGGATGGCTAAAATGAATTCAGCTATTTCAATGTGTAATTGCTTCAGATGAGGTTTTCAAGAAACCACAGCATCTAGGACAGTAATTGATAATGTCAGTCTCCAAGGAAGAGCAAACCATTAGCATGACCAGCTCCCTTCCTTCTGCCAGGTTTTTATTATGGTTTTGTAGGTTGTTAGGTACACCAAGGATCCCTCAGAAGTAGGGATTGGAGACCTCTAATGCTCTGCTCTGTGGTTCTTCAAAATAAAATCAACAGGTCTGCCCCACAAAACAGTGTTCCTTAAAGCTGGCACTTTGTGTAAGTGCTTCCACTGGAACTAGAAATGTTGGGTGCCCTAGAATGAAGTTTTATCTAGTTGATTTTGTGGAAGCAGAGAGAACTTCATTCTCTAGTGGATTTTCCCCATCATGTGTGCTGTTCTTGCATGTTTGCTGCTGGTCTGGATGAATCATTCAGGATGGAAGAGTGGAAATGAATAATTACTGTCCAGCATCAATGGGCTGTTGGAGTTTGGTTGTTACTAAACTTCAGCTGTCACTGAAGGAGACTTAAGGGACTTGTTGCTGCTCTTTGAGTTCTGCCTAACTCTTAGATAAGTAAGTTAAATGGAGTGTTGCATATTGATGTCTTCAGTGACAGTATATAACTTCTTAAGTAATCTAATGCTAACACTTTTTTCAAATCAAATTTTCTTTCAGCAAAGAATGGCACAAGAAGTGTTGACTCACTTAAAAGAACATCCTGATGCGTGGACAAGAGTTGATACTATTTTGGAGTTCTCTCAGAACATGAATACCAAAGTAAGCAAATTAACTTTTATTTATTTGGTTTTCCTCTTTCTTCCATTCATAAACTTTGAGGAAGGTATCTCATTTTTAGCTGTAGACTTTTCTTGATTCAATCCATATTTTTTGATTGTCTTGTTCGCAAAGTTGGCTTTAAGCAAGAACTGTAAATGAAAAAAATATTCAGAACTCATTTTACATTGCCAAGAGTTTCTCCCTCCCCCCGCTTTTTTTGAGGATGAGCTAATTTGGATACACAGAATTTTTTTCAAGGCACATAAGCATTCTGCCAGTTTCCAAGATTGGTATTATGTCTATATAAATCTGAGTAATGAGAAGTCTCCTAGAGCCACATTTTGTCCTTGGATAAGTGCTTGGCTGTGTGTGATCATAATGAAAGCCATGTGCATGTAACTGAGGAGAAAATTTGTCCCTAGGTGTGTTAAAGATAAGACAAACATTATTAGGCCAAGGTTTTGAGCAATCAATAAAGGTTAAGCGCCCCAAAGTTTGTAGTACATCAGTTCTTTGCTACTCTGCAGAACATATTTGCTTTGTACTGCTGTTGGAAATCCATCCATTATGGTAGAGGCTAAAATGGGCAGCACGCAGGGCTTTTTCTGCAATTTGAAATGCTTTACCTAAGACTTGAGAAGTTTAAGCCAAAAAGATGATCAAAATGTGTTTTCACTGTCTTAAGTTTGATGATTGTTATGTCAAATAACTGACATGCATGTTTTTCTGCTGGATACACTCTGTGTTCAAACAGAAAAGAAAATTTGTGTTTGGATGGTTTCTGAAATCATGTGGTATTCATGAAGCAGTTCATATTTTTTTTTTCATTGCTCGCTGCAGTTGAGGGGAAAACAGTTTAAAGAACTTCCTCAAAGTAACACCTTTAAGCACCTTTAAGTAACAGTGTTTGCCTGTTTGCTTGCCTGGTAAACTTTGCTTTTTTACTGACAGACATTACTAATGTTTAAGTTGATTTATCAACAGTATTTTTAAAAACTCAAATTTGTCTTGTGAAAAATGAGATGATTAGAGGAACAGAAAGAAAGCAACAGGTAAAGAATTCTTCAATTTACATAAATTGCAAATGATTTGGTGCTAAATTTATGCACTATGACATTTGGCTTTTATGCAATCATATTTTTTCTTTAATTAAAGCTGTTAACACTACCTGATATTAATCATAATGTTCCATTATGTTGATTGCTTGTAATAGGAAGAAAAGGGGTGTCTTCCTGTGCAACTGACACAGCTAGGCTTTGACGGCAGGCCTCCACAAGGTCTACCCTTTTGATTCCCTTTAACTGAATTCTGTTCATCAATTGTTTTTTGTTTCTTGGGAGGTGGGAGGGAAAGGGATTTGGTGCATAAAATAAGTAATAAGGGTGCCATAGAAATTTCTACCATAGGGATCATTTCATGCTTTTTTTTTTTTTTTTGAGTCTTTTGCTGTTGCCTGTCCCTCATCTTCATAACTGGGCTGAGAATTAGTGGTAGACAATTAGCAATGAGCAAACTAGGAGCAAATTAGTTTTTGAAATGCTTCTGTCTTACACAGAGTTAAAACTGTGTTCACAGGTGCTGTTGCAGTAGTTGGTGAAAAAGGCAGAACTTTGTAATTAGTATCAGTGACATTTTTGGGACTGATGTTTCTCATTATCAGAGAAATAAGTGTAATTAGAACCATCAAATCAAATAAAACAAAGTAAAAACCCCCAAAGGCCCCTTGCAGGATGCTGGGGCTGATGGAGCCCTTCCAGTGTGGTGTGGCAAGAAGGATGTGCAGGTGAGGGTTGTACACAGTGATTTTGCTGCTGCTGCTGCTGTTCAGTGTCACATGTGAATGTTAGGGAAAAGGAGTATTTTTCGGACTGAGGAAGAAGTGAACTTTTGTGACTTCAATTCTGCAGAGGGCAGAATTGAAGTCACAAAAGACTGAGTAGAAGCCTTTGCAGCATGAGCAGCTTAAGGTCCACGAACCTGAATGAGATGTTTGAGCAGGTTAATGAGGGACAGGTGTGGCAGATTGTTAGAGGTGTTTGTCCTTTTCTTTGACTCCAGGAAATTCTCAGTGGGGGGAAAACCCACTGAAGATGAGGTCTCTCCTTAGTTTGTTGTTAGGTTTTTCATTTAAGTTTAATTTGATCTTCTAGTGTTAATTTCAAATGAAACTAGACTTGCCATTCCAGTGCAAAAGCTAAATAAGTACAGTTGTGGAAAAAAGTTTGGGAGAAAATGGACATTTCTAATTAGTTGATACCTGAAAAATTAATGTGTGTGCCTGTAGAACATAGAAATTGGCACTAGAGTTTAGATTTGCTTCAGGAAAGTTAGCACTGTCTGATAGAAATTTTCCTACTGTCAACATTGTTAGGAGGTTTTGTATCATGAGCCTGGCTCAGTTGTAGATGGTGTCTGTAAATTTATAGCAGCGGCTGAAATCGATTCCTGTGAAGCATTTTGCTTAAGAATGTTTTCGCATGTTTTCCTTAAAAATTCCCTTGGTTTCATTTAGCTTTTATGTCAAGTAATTAAATAAATTTACAGGTTAAAAGCTAGTTGATAAGCTTTTGCTGCTGACCATGGAGGAAATAAAAATACCCTTCCAACTTGCTGTAATTGATAATTTTCTTGGCGCCCAGGGTTTTGAAAGGGGACAGAATATTTTGCAAATGCGGGATGTGCACCTGAAACCACCTGGGAACTGTGGTCAGGTAGACAAGCAAAGGGATGTAGGTTATGTTAAGATGAGAACAGCAAAAGTGCTCTTCTAATACAATGTAGCATGGGACAGTCTACATGGTGTTGTTTTTTTAAAATTGAAGTCTGTATGATCCCTTTGGTGGAAATGCTGATGATCCTATTTTGTGTAACAACTAACCATTTTAAAGAGGAACTCTTATTCTCAGCCAAACTTGGAACTGTGAAAACTTGAGTTTACCTTTCAGGCATTGATTTTTTTTTTTTTTTTTCCCTTCTTCCTAATCCACTGTAGATAAAGTAAATGCAAAACTCCTCATCCCCTTTTCTCTCCTGTCTATTCATGCTAATGGGGTTTTACGTATTAAAGTTCTTTCGTCGTACCATGACAAACTTCTTTCCCTGTTACTGTGAGTTGGCAGTAGGGACAAATGGGCAGAGGGAATGGCCATTTGCAACCTTTAAGGTTTTGGGTAAGAACATAGGAAGGAATTCCTGAAAGGTAAAATGATTTCCAAGAGCTTATTCATGTTTTTATTGTTCTTTGACTGAGCACAAAAGTTCGTCTTTAAATAGTAGAAATAGCTGCCATATTGGGGTGGGGATTGAAATTAAATAAACCTGTGGGTTGTCTTGCTGTTCCTAAAGTAACACACCAGTGGAGTTTGGGAAATACTTTCTCTAGAAAGTGTCAGGACTTGTGATGCTAAGACAAGTTTGGTTTTTTTTTTTTCCCCCAGCTTTTAGAGGAACAATAGGAAGCTTGAGACACCATCCAAGCTGCTAAATATTTTAGGAGCCTGGTTGTGTTAATACTCCAACTTAGGAGCAGTCATTTGTGATACAAATTCATATCTGGCTGCTACTTTTCCAGATAGCCAAAATTGCCTGCCAGACAGCTTTTCATTATTGTTTTTCCTCCCCTTCTGGTGTGAGCATGATCAAACAGCAGGACTTAGTATAGCCAAGAATAAAACAAGAAAATATGATGCATGAAACCTCAGTAAATGGGTGAATAGACATATATTTAATAAAATTGATAGTTTAATAATCTTTAAGTCTTAGATTTTAAGTGTGAATGTCTGATTGAATGAGAGTCCTGCAAGTTAGTTAGTCCTACAGTAATGTACTCACATTTTGTTCTTCTCCAATTTCAGTATTATGGACTGCAGATCTTGGAAAATGTGATAAAAACAAGATGGAAGATTCTTCCAAGGAACCAGTGTGAAGGTAGGGGAGGGATTTTTGTCTCTTCCTCATAACTTTGTGTATTAACTTAGATTTAGGCTGTCAATCTCCAAGTAACTTTCTGTCGTGTGTTATATCTTGAATCTTTCACTTTTGTGGTAGTGGTCTTAGTGGTTGGTGAGCAGTTGAAATTCTGTAAATTTGTGGAAAAGGTGTGAATGATAGTTTTGAAACATCTGAGGTGAGCCTCTGGCATTGAGGTAGAGGTTTTCATTCTCTGTGCTTGGCACAGGAGGTTTTGTTTTCTTCACCCTCTGGGAGCTGTGTGTGCAGCCCCAAGTATACTCTGTGGCCCACTTGTTACCTTGTGTAGGTTGTGTAATTATTTTGAAATTGTAAGCAGTTATAATGATTTTAAAATAGAAACACGAGTTTCTTTCTTACCTATTGATGGTCACTCATTCTGTTAGGCAGGGAGGTACTGGGCAGTTGGGTTTATTTTATGAAATGTATAAACAGGCAGGTTGCTATAAGTGGTGCAATGTAGGGTAAGCCCCAGTCTCCCCTCAATACAAGGAAGCTGGATGTCTTTGAATTAATTCTGTGTTTAGTTTATGGATTTTTCCCTTCCCCTGTGGCTTGCAATGTTGCTGACTTTCAGACTTTGGCTGCAGTAAATGGAGGTACCCCTGTGGTGACAGGGTTAGTGCTTTTCATATGGCTGCCTGTCAAGCCCTCACAACTTGGACTTCAAAACATCAAGTGCAACCACTTTAAATTTTTGACATTAAATGATGTCACTCTTCTGTACTTGGCTTTTTACTAAAAGCTGGTCTTGGAACTAATTAAAAGTTCCAAATTTCTGTGTTCTGCTGTGAGTTTTTATTAACCATGCTGAGACATGCTTTAAATTTTTACTGCCAGTTCTTAGGTTCTGAAACAATATTAATTAAAATGGAATTTTAAGTATTGATTAAAACAAATCCATATAGAGAAGCTTTTACAGTTTTTTTGCTTCTCACCTTTCCCCTATCCCTTCCAACTATATGCTGGCAAAGGGTAGCTGTCTCTGAAAGTAAAACTGAAAGTGAGGTTTCCATTCATTCTGCTGTTGGAGGTTTCTAAGGAACAGCTTCAGCTAAGGCTTGGACACAACTGTATGCCCTTTTGAGAAACTAAAAGCCACCTTAGTTAGCTAAATTGAACTGTTCTTTGTGCTTTTAGTTGTTAGAGTATCTTAGCTCAGTCATATTTTGTTACATCCTTGACTGTGAACACTTAGTTTCAGCATTTTGAAGTTGTCCCAAAGTTTTTGGCTGTGGGAGCAGAGCAGGAGGAAAAGGAGTTAGGAGTATTGCCCACTGGTGAGGGGAGATGTAGAACAGATGTCTCAGGGATGGACCTAACTTGATAGTTTGGAGCTGAACAAGTGCCAAATACAGGATGTAATTCAGGAATTCAAAGTCTTAAAATTCATGCTCTTAATGCATAGAAGCACTGAGCAACAGGCATGGTGGGATGAAGTTGCTGCTGACTGTGCTTTGGGTCATTTTATCTCTAACACTGACAGTGCTGTTGGAGTGGTTCATGCCATCTAAGATGTTATAACTCCATATGTTACTAGCCAAAATAAAGTTACTGTCTGTGGTTGTGTAATCATCTTGAGGTGTCCTATTCTTTTTCTGACTTGCATATCTATGAAAATTCCAGAGGAAATAAAAAAAATCCTTTATACTAACAAAAATGTGCTGTTTGTTCAGCTTTTGAAACATTGTCCCTTTGATAGAGGCAAACTAAAATTGTGAAATTGACTTTTATCCTGTTCAAGGGAAACTGGGTTAGCTGGCTTTTACTTGTGTGGTAGAAGAGGAACCAAATGTATTTTCTGTACCATGGGATTTTATCCAGCTTGGCCTCAGTGGTGTAGGAGGGCGAATCTGTTTCATCTCTAATCCAGTTTGATCTGCTCTGTGGTAGTTGTTTTTTTAATTTTTTTATTTGGCTGATGATACTGGGTGGTACAAAAGAGCTGCTCTGGAGCTCATTCAGGTGGCTTGATTACCTACCTGGGAGATAGTAAGGCTGGTTAAATTGAGGTTTCCTTGACTCCAGCCATTCTTTGGTTGACAGGATTTTCCTGTTTGAAGTATAACTGGTGGAATGTGTGTGCAGGAAACTGAAACTCGGTGTACAATGGAATGCTTAGTGACAAAGCAAATCATGCAGGTTTTAAATCAGTTTTACCTTATATCATAATTTATAAAACATGTCTTCTATGTGTCTGGTTGGTATGAGTAATAAATACAGCTGACAAATGTTGCTATTGGTTAGGAGCAGACAAAATGCATTTTTGAGAAAAACACTGTTCCCTCTTTGTAGCAACAGTAGTGCTTAAGAGTTAGTCAAGAGCAGATCTGAATTAAATGGTCAGAGAATAAAAAAAGGTTTGAAACGACTTCCCTGAAACTTGTTGGGGGAAATAAAGCAATGTTGTTAATTACAGAGCACGAACTGTAACTTTTTTACTTTTTTTTTGTTTGTTTGTTTGTTTTGTTTTTAACAAGTTGTATATCAGAATGATTTGTTGGGCTGTGAGGTTAGCCAGAGTTTGTTACTGCTTCTGCCTGTATGCTGGAGGGTTTCAGCTACCAGCCTGGAATTTCAGATGCAAGGAGGAAAATGTTGTCTTCAGATGTCTTCTTTAGACATGGAACTCTGAACTGAAGTTTTTCCTTTGTTTTAAAATAGCTTTTGGGTTTGAGCTTTTCTGGCCCTGCAGTCTTTTCACTTTTGTAAAATGCCTTTCTGCTCCTCAGGTGATGTGGTTTGTGAGTACTTTTGAAAAGTTCGTTTTTTATCTTCCCATAATTCTGAAACAAGAATTGGGCAAAACAATCAATTTACAATTCTAAAATACTGACACGATGGCTTTTTGTTTCTCTTGATTTTTGGTTTGCTTTTGGAGTTAGCAGTGGGGAACCAGTTGGTTGTGTAGACAACAGTGGAGTTTATGAGGCTCAGAAGGGGTAAAATTCAGTTGAATCAGATGCCTGACCTGCATGTTCAGCCTTGAGACATGTTTGGTCATAGCCCCCAGCAATGGTTAGCCTTGCTCTGGGTGATTTATAATGGCTCTTCCACATGCACAAATGATGTCATGTGGTTTCCATTGAAGCCTGGCTGGAGTGGGTGATGTGTTCCAGAACATCCCAGGCAGTGCTGAACCTGGCTGATTGCCAGGGGATTGGGCCATCATTCTCAAATTGGAGTTCTTAGTTTGAGGTGTGATGCTAAATTGCTTTAAATCCCGATATCCTTTAGAGTTGATTGTTTAATAACACTCAGAAAGGATGACATTTGATTAAAGTGCTGTGGTCTCAAAAGGATTTTCTCTGGCAGTGTGAAAACCTGCCTGGAAAGAAAGGCTTTTTGGTCTTCAGTGCAGTGATAGGTTTCATTAATCCTGCATTGTGAAATGAAATACTGTTCCCGTGAACAGAGCGAGCTTGTCCGGAGTGTTTGGAGCTCGAATGGATAAAGCACTTCTTCATTATGAAACACAAATTGCTTGTACAACTTTTCTCATTCTGAAATGAAAAAGTGAAGTGTTCAGAGACGAAGTTCAATGTTTTCCAGGAAGGTCCTGGAGTTGAGTGTAAAGCTTTTGATGCAGTGGGAGCTGCTGTAGAGGAGGTTTTTTCTGTGCAGTGATGAGGTATTTTAATGGAAATTCCTGGCCTGCTTCATGAAGGTGTTTCTTTGGCTCTTTGTAATGAAGAGGCAATGAATTACATGGCACTTCTGTGTGTGTGAGGATAAACTCTGTGCCTTTTTTCTGAGTTTTCATGAGTTTTCTGTTGAAAAGCATTCAGTTCACCACTAAAGGTAAAGATCATTGTGGGGCTGTATGGGAAAGCATTGTTTCTTATCACTAAAAATAAGATGGTATTTTGACCACATTGTGGGACTAAGTAGTTCAGTGTAAATGTGTATGCATACGAACATCCCCAGAAGGGACAGGTCAGCTTTAGCATTTGAAATTCTAATTTTGATTGCAAAATAATGTTAATTTGCTGAGTTACATTGCCCACCTGATTCATTTGTGCCTATAAGTCTTTAATACAAGTAGAGACTTTATTAATCTTAGTAAATTAGGGTGAACTTGCATCTGCAGCACCCGCTAGAATAGTTTTTGTTAAATGTTTGTGCTCTGTGATTGTACAGAAGGTTGAGTTTGTGTGCCTTGAGGACAAGAAGTGGGTTTGTTGCAGGTGTGTGTGCTGCTTGTGCCCATTGTTATTTACCTGCTGTACTGGGCTGTGACAGGAGCTCTGCTCGGGGTACGGTGTGTGCAGGAGAGGTAATGGCTTCTTAGAGCTGTAGGATATTTCCTCAAGTTCAGGCTGCAGAATTACTCATGTTGGATAACGTGACGTTCCTCACCGTCCCAGTTCCACTCTAAGCGTGGCATAGCTCAGGTCATTTGGAAAACAGCTTTCCCTCAGGACTGTTTCAGTTGTACTGGAGGTTTGCCTCTCTGTCGAGGAGCAACTTTCACAGAAGGATGACAGTATCTAATGGACATCCAGGAATGTTCCAAAAGGCCTCAAGTTCATGCCCTTGCTCTATCATCCCTTTTATGGTACTTTGTACAAAAGTACTTCTTGGGCTTAGCATTCCAGAAAATTCCAGCAGTGGGACTGGTCCGGGCCTGGAGCACAGTCTGCTCTCTTTGGTTGTCCTGAGATCAGTGCAGTTGCAAGGTCAGATAATCTTTGAAGAACATTTTGTGTGTCCTGGGTGTTGTGGTTGGTGTGGCTTTTGTTTTGTTCTATTGGAAGGTCTGTTTTGCTGCACCGGCTGTCTCCTGCTTGGCTCAGTGAAGGGCCTGAACTTGGCAGTTGTGGTGTTGGCCTCTTCAAGACTTGTTCAGCTGCCTTTGTGATGGAAGGAGACCTAGGCAGTGGTTGTGGTGCTTGTGCACGTGCTTTCCTTTTAAACATAACTCTTCCTTTTAAGTTCCCCAAACACTGTGCTTTTAGCTTATCCCATGGATTACTACCCCTGAACAGTTTCTTGGACATGTTCTGCTGAAAAATAGTAATCAGCCTCTGGGTTGATTTTTATCAGAATATTAATTTGACATATATTTGTTCTGCTGAAAATTTTCTTTCCTATGGAATGATAAATAAATGAGCTATTAAATATGGAGCAGAAACCATAACAGTTGAATTAAAAAAAAAAAAAAAAAAAAAAAAGAAAAAGTAGAAAGTGGTATCTGAGCCAAAAAGAGCACTAGAGAACTGGATAGTTGCTGCTTATAGGGGATTAAGAATATGACTTTGTTCAATGGATGGATGACCTCAGGAGCCTGCAGTGTGATGTGTGAAAAGGAGCAAACTTTTTAGGTTGTTTTTTGAGCTGTGGTTGCCATTTTTACTCTTATTTTTTTAATGGAGAAACTGTGAAGCAGAGCAGCTGTTCTCCTCTGCTGGTCTCAAGGCTGGATCGATGGCAGCACAGTATTCAAGGTGTTACTGAATAGCACAATGCTATTGATGCAGCAACATGGAAAATACCATGGATTTGCAGTTGGAACTCTTAAGAGCAATATTAACTTTTTAATTCCTTTTTGAAATGTAAGGGATTGCAACAGTAGGCTTCCCGTAGTGGTTTGGCAGATGGTTATAATAGTTTAGTTTCTGGCACTGCAAGCCGATTTCCATACTGGAAATATTTTCCATATTTGGGGGGCTTTCCTATCTCATTTGTGAATTATTGTAATGCTTCAGCAAAAAGTGTGTTTTAAGTTTAAAACATGAGATCAGGCCTGTGATGTCAGACCAGTGCTTGATAATAACTCTTATCCAGTGCTGACAGTGATCCTTTAAAAATGACCGTTCTCCTGAACGGGGATTGATCCCAGCTGATGATGATGAATAGTTCCACCCGAAGTTGGAACTACCTGTAGAACAGCTCCTGTCAAGAATGTATCTAATGTCTCAAAGTCTGGATCTAGTTTTTCCAGATTTCATGAGGATGCTATTAATAACTTGTCCCTTTTAATCCTATTGCCTAAGCCTGAAATGAAAAAAAAAAGCTACTAAATTTGGTCCTGTCTTAGACAAGTTTTAAAACTTAGAACAGAGGCTGTGGATTACGTCTTCAGCAGAAGACGTTCTCCTCCTTGAAGTGACAGCTTCTGAAGTGTTCAACATGTGCATGTTGTCTGTGTGAGTCAGCTGACTTGTCTTGTTGGAGAAATGATTGAAACAAGGTTTTTGGCTTCATGAATTTGAATAGCAAAGCATCTACCAATTCTCCAACTTCCTTACGACAAGGAAACGCTTGCCCGACAAGGTAACACTTGCCAGGTGTGAAGCGTGGTGTCAGAGCTGAACTCCTGGAATGTTTGCCTGGGTTGTGACTCCAGGCCCTTTGTGCCCTTTCCTGGGAGTCGGGTGTTTCTGTGCAAAATGGATATTGACACTTGGAAAGTCATTCTTTCCGTGGATTTAGTAATTAGGAGTGAGCTGAGGGTTAGGTGGCAAAATGAAACTTTGGGCAGTGTAGCTTCCTGCAGTCATTGGGGTTTTTCTGGTTTTGTGGTAGAGCTGAAAACTCTAAAATTATTTAAAAACATTTGTAGAAGAGACACGACAAAATGAACACTTTTAACACACTGTGTGCCCCTAATAGGCCAATTGCCAATGTAAGGAAAGAAAAAAGAAAAAGCAGTAAATCAGAATTTACTGAGTTTGTGGACTCCCAGCATCCATATGTGCTATAAAAGCCCAGTGGTTCACACTCAAATTGTGCTGTTAGTGAATGAAGTTTTGAGTTCTGTTCTTGTAAGATTTTACAGGGGAAGCTTTGCTACATTCTGGCATGGTGTTTGACTTTGAAATGCTGTGCATAGTAATTCCTGTATTTCAAATGGATCACCTAAGTAGACTGGAGCATCTCTGAACTTCTGCATGCAGTGCAGGTGATGTGCCAAAGCTTTCTGTGCACTTAAGCAAGCCTGGCATTAAAACTGAAGTCACACTTAAGAAGTTCTGTTCATTTTTTTTAGTTCATTTTGATCTGGTACAAATTACTGCGAGGGCACTCTAATCCGTGGTCTTTTGCTTTATTGAAATGGTTTAGGTGTAAAGCCATTTTGTACATCTAAAATACCCCCTGTCAGGATTGATAAAGGTGTATTTTTCCCATGTAGCACACAAGAAGGATGCTCACTGGTGCATGCTTCTCTGGCCCGTTAGAGATGTTTCTGGTTTAAAATCATGAAGAATCTGAATTCAGAAATACTTGTTGCTACATCTGTGATATCTGGCGTAGCTGAAAATAAATCCCTACCTCTTCTGCAGGTATTAAAAAATACGTTGTTGGCCTAATTATCAAGACCTCCTCTGACCCGACGTGTGTAGAAGTAAGTGAAGAATTCTCAGGGGAGGATGAGGGAGGGGGGTGTTTTACAAAACCTGACTCTTCTCTTCTTTTCTCCAGAAAGAGAAAGTGTATATTGGAAAACTGAATATGATTCTTGTTCAGGTAAGCCAGAGTTCATAACATGTTAATAAACCTTATAGTAAAGTCTCTGTCTTTGCTGTGTGTCTCATGTGTGGCTGCTGCCCTTTGCAGATCCTGAAACAGGAGTGGCCGAAGCACTGGCCGACGTTTATCAGCGATATTGTGGGAGCGAGCAGGACCAGTGAGAGCCTCTGCCAGAACAATATGGTGATCCTGAAACTGCTGAGTGAAGAAGTGTTTGATTTTTCCAGTGGCCAGATTACTCAAGTAAAAGCTAAGCATTTGAAAGACAGGCAAGTATATCTGTTTAAATCTTAATAAGCAGAGTAGAGTCTGTGCTTGCTGCTAAATGGTTGCTCTCACTTGGAGCTTTTGTGTGAACACCTACAGCTGTGTAATTCCATTTCTGAGCCCAAGAGGTTTACTGATTTTTCTTTAAAGCAGTACTCCTAGGGGATCCATAACTTCATTTTGTACACACAGGGACTTGTACCTTGCTGCAAGTAGCATCTGTTGGCTGATGGTTCCTATGCTTTTAACACAGCATTCAGCACTGATTGATTGTATTTCCTTCTTTCCTTAGAATTTACAGGCACTGGCTTCAAGCTACTTCAAATATGCATTATTACCATTAAAATGGGGATAAGCCAGGTGGCTTTTGAATTCTTCCATGGGCGTAGGTCTTAAGGACCTGTCCTGTGTGCATAGATATCTTGATTTATAAAATATGGAAATGCTTAGTTTTTAATTAATTTTTTTTACAGCATGTGCAATGAATTCTCTCAGATATTTCAGCTGTGCCAGTTTGTGATGGTAAGTCACATTTCTTTAATGACATTTTTAAAACTCCCCCCTTTGTGCCTAACAGTGTGACAATATCATAAACTCTAAATGGTCATTTACAGGAAAACTCCCAAAACGCTCCCTTAGTCCATGCAACTTTGGAAACTTTGCTACGATTCCTGAACTGGATTCCTCTGGGATATATATTTGAGACCAAGTTAATTAGCACACTAATATACAAGGTACTCTTGCAAAGGAAAAAAAAATCTCTTAAATTTAAATACAAGTTGCAGAAAAGGTATACAACACTTCTGAAATGCTGTTTTTTCTTCCCTCAACAGTTCTTAAATGTTCCCATGTTTCGAAATGTCTCTTTGAAGTGCCTCACAGAGATTGCAGGTGTCAGTGTAAGCCAGTATGAAGAACAGTTTGTAACACTTTTTACACTGACCATGATGCAGTTAAAACAGGTAAATATTTTTCAGAAATCTCCCTTTGAGTTTCATATCACAGAATCAATTTCTGTAGAGAGTTGTATTCACAGGTTTATGTTCATTACAGAGCTCTTGATAGGAGTAGTATTGTTCTTTGTTGGTATTTGTGGCTTGATCAGAAGATGCTAAGTGTGTTTTTCTCAACTTGATTGCAGCTGTATTCCTGCTCTATTGATTTGATTATTTTAATAGATATTTTGATCACTTGGGCTGTCTCATGGGGAAGCATGAACTATGTGTCTCAAGACCTAAACTGACCTAACTACTGCAAGTTTCTTTTTAATTTTTGGAACATATAGAAAAATTTTCTCATTAAAAGCCATACATCAAATTTATGTAATTTGATGATTCCCCTCTGAGCAGTTCAGATTCAGGTACATGAGTCCTTTCCTCAGTGTATGTATTACATAAATGGATGGGTGAAGGGGTTTTTTTTAACAGTCTTTTCCTCTCTTGGCAATGTTGGTCGATCTTGAAGGTTGTTCATTAAAAAAAGCAACAACATACTTGTTAATACAAAGTAGTTATTTTGTATAAAAAGGGAAATTCTTGATGGTTTCTTTTTGTTAGATGCTTCCTTTAAATACTAATATCCGACTTGCGTACTCAAATGGAAAAGATGATGAACAGAACTTCATTCAGAATCTCAGTTTGTTCCTCTGCACGTTCCTCAAGGAGCATGGTCTACTTATAGAAAAAAGGTTAAATCTGAGGGAAACACTAATGGAGGTAAGTAGCTTGATTTATCTGGTTTAGAAATATAGCAGGTGTGTTCTCATGCTCAAAGGATATGATATTAATGGAATTTCTGGATCATTGTACTTAAAGTGCTAAGAGAAAAAAAACCCAAAGAAACAAATACAAAACCCCCTCAAAAGACACATTTCCTAGTATGCTTCAATGGCATTCTGTTTTCAGTGATCCGTTACCAGTGTAATGTCTGAAAACTGGACTCTGTCTCACCCTCTTCTTACTTATTCCTCCATGGAAGTGTCAAATAGTGCTTCAAAGTAGAAGAATATATTCTTTTTCCACGGGTTTACGTGTTTGTGTTTAACTATCACATGAAGAAGGTGTGCTGCTATGAGTTCATCCATCCATGTTTTCACTGAGCATCCAGAGCTGCTCTCTTGGGTCCAGCACGTGCTGTAGGCCATCTCCTCCTTCCTGATGTAGCTTCTTGCCTAGTTTGCCATTTCCCAACTGAAAAGCTCTAAATAATCCTCAAGGATGAGCCTTTCTATGTAATAAAGACTGTGTGCCAGTGGCAGAGCCCTACAAAGTGACTGTGACAGTAAAACCACTGGGATTGTGGCAAATACTGGAGATTGGGATAAGAATAAAGGGTTGGAAAGGTTGAAGCACTGAGGGTTTTCTATTGTGTTGTTTCAATTATGAATAACAATTTTGCTGGGATTGACCTGTTCTATGGTGACTTTCTTGCTACTGCTCCACTCCAAGGGAATGGAAGTTGCTCCATATCCCCTTGAATCATTTTCTGTGTGCAGAATCAAGCCCTGTGCAGGTTTGGAGGTTGTAGGCTGAGGAACTGCCCTGGGACAGGGGGAGAAAAACACCACCTCAGTTTTTAAACCTGGAGACCAGGTATATTGGGAGGGGGAAGTACATTTTGTAGGTTGATTAGCTATAACTCAGTGTGCCCATCTGAATTCCAGTATGTTCCAGCCAGTATTCTCAAGATCTTCTGGAGGTAGCCCTCTACAAAACAAAAAAAAATGTTCGTAAAATTGGCTGCAAATATCGAACTGTAGCTTATGTAGACTTTAAAAAGTATCACTTTATTTTCAGTAGAGCTGCTGGTAACAGTTCAGATACTTCCTGAATTTGCAATAGTTAGCTTTTAAAATAACTGGGAATCAGGGGCACACCGCTCAAGGCTCAAGTTTCTACTTACACAGAGGCTGTACTAGGAAGACCTGTGTAAAACAGACATTTACAAAACTGGATTCTGAAGACTTGCAGTCTTGTATAGGTTGGTGAAATGTTTAACTAAGTTCTTACGCCTGCATAAAATGGTTGCAAATTCAACTTCTGTGAGCACTGGTGTAATAGGACCCTAAGTACAGGTTTACTTTAAAAAGCTGTGTGTCATTCTAACCTGTTAATTCCTGCACTTTGGACGTAGCAGGTCTCCTGAAATTGTTCCATAGATTTCCTGGATCTCTGTAGACTAGTAGAGGAATTGGCATCACTTATTTTAAATGAAATTACCAAGAGAAATGGATGTGTAAAGATAATTGTATGACTGTCCTGAGTCTCTCTTTTGACACTGTAGGTGGAGATGCTGAATCAGGTCTTTACCTTTCAAAATGCTCTAAGTTGTTGGAGTGCCTAAGCTATGAAAATATCTTCAGATTTTATCATTACATTGTTTGTTCACTAATGGGCAATTGCTTTGATATCTTTCACCAGGGACTGCATAATAAGCTTAGGCAAAAAAGGTTTGCCTGTGTAGTTTTAATTTCTCTGGTTGGTATCTGAGCTTGTCAGAATTGCATCAGTGGCTTTCCCTGCTCAGCCTGCTCTGGCTGGTCTGTCAGGAAAGAAGTTGAAAATATTCTGGTAGATGACTTCTCTGAAAGCAAAAGAGCAGCATGCCAGGGCCAAAGGATCCAGAACAAAATAGCAGCAGTAGTCTTGAGAATAGCAATCACTGGCACCAGCTGGTGAGGCTTTTTTGAGCTTCTGAAAATGCCTTGCAGAAGCTCCAGAGGCTGTGGGTTTGATAATGAACAAACAGGCTCGTTTGGCAATGGCATTTCTAAGATGTCTTTAGGCTATTTCAGATTTAAGAATACAAACACATTTTGAAAATAACAATAAGTGACATGAGTCCTTGGTTTTAAGTTGCTCTGCCAGTCACAACTCTGACCTGTAAGTAATGTCATTGCAATGTTAATGCCTCTTGTTCCAAACTCACAGATTAATTTGGCATTTTGTCAGGATTTGGGTAACTGACCTTGAAGCAATGTGGTTTGATCTGCAGATATACTCACTAATTGGGTGTTTAAACCACTCTTTTCCAGGCTCTTCATTACATGTTGTTGGTATCAGAAGTTGAAGAAACTGAAATTTTCAAGATTTGTTTGGAGTATTGGAACCATTTAGCTGCTGAGCTCTACAGGGAAAGTCCGTTCTCAACATCGGCTTCTCCGCTGCTTTCGGGGAGTCAACACTTTGATGTTCCTCCAAGGAGACAGCTTTATTTGCCTGTTTTGTCCAAGGTAATCCATGTTTAAGTGAAGGCACTGTAAACATTCAGATTCTGTTTGTGAATTAAGTGACCCTTAGAGTAATTGATAGTTGATTCAACTCCAGTTATATAATCAATGTGAAAATACTTCAGGATGACACCAGTATGTAATACTATTAATGTGCTGTTTCAGCTTTAAGATACCTGATTTAAAAATATATCTGTATTAAACAGTTTCTGTGAACAGAAAGGCTGGAGTGTTAAAATTGGATGATAATGTGTGTGTTTGGGAAAAGTGGTCCTTAAAATACCCCTAGTATGACAGAAGCATTTTGAAGCTCTGGAAAGTATAAATATGATATAATTTGTGATTTTTTTAAAGTACTCGGCTTGTTCAGTGGAGGGAGAGGAGTCAGCAGGCTCTATCATGAATGGCTTGTTAGCTGACATTTCTGTATAGCTGCATATAACCTTTCTGTGGGTGAGGCTGCCTGAGCAGAGTGCTCTGGAGACACTTGTGCAGCTGGGAGAGTGCTGGTGGTGCAGTTTGATGGAGTTTTAACTTCCTCCAGGTTCGATTGCTCATGGTCAGCCGCATGGCCAAGCCTGAAGAAGTCCTGGTTGTGGAAAATGATCAAGGGGAGGTGGTTCGGGAATTCATGAAGGATACGGATTCCATAAACTTGTATAAAAATATGAGAGAAACGTTGGGTAAGTGAACTGGCTGCAGTTTGTGTGCTGTGGGTCTGTGCAGCTGCACCAGTGTTACATGTGGTATCTTAGGATCTGAATGATTGTGTGGGTGAAATGGTTATCAGCAAGGAGTACTACACAGACTGGGATGGGAGGAGGCAGTGGCTGCTCTGAAGTTTCCTGTGTGAGGCATGTAGTGTTTTATAACCTGATTGAGTAGTAATACTGTTTAATTTTTGTCCTTAGGTATTGCAGTGATAATGAGTTTTTTGAGGCAGGAAAAAATATCAAGAGTCCTAATTGTAACTTGAGGGAGCAAAGGGAGTAGAGTTGTCAGCTATTCAGGACATTAGATCTTCAGTGTTAAATCTATTTGCTCAAATGCAGATGGGGAAAAAACTGAGTTTCAGCAACAGGTTGATGCACTGGAAATGTATATTGGAAGGCTTGTGAGATGCAAAGTGTATGTGGGTCTAGTGGGTATTTTTATTCTCACCTTTCTCCTTGGGATGTAGTTAGAGCCAGTATTAAATTAATTGCTTTAATACATTTGCATGTAGAATGTGAAAACCATTTTAGTTTCATGAAACAATTACTGTATGTCCTGAGCCTAAGTAATATTGCCAGATACAAGAATATTTATATGAAAATGCAGGTCAGGTTTTCATTGCTTATGTGGTATTAGCTACAAGATTTACTTGGAAACAAAAGAAGGGGTGGGGGAGAATGTTGTGGAAGCTGTATTCTGTGGTACAGTAAAAATCTATTTCTGAACCTAGCTGTAAATTGCTCTTGACTTGCTGGGATTTAGAGTTTTATATTGGAGACACTAATCCTATTAGGGGCTGATGTAAGTGACTGAGTTGTGATACCTGAATCTTCCACCTAGACCTGTTCAGGAGCACCAGCTCCACTTTACTTGCAACCAGCAAATGTGGTGACACTGAAATACAGAGCTGAAGAAAATATGTGGGTTTACACACTGTCTAAATGTTCCCCATAGGCAGCCAATCCAATATTCCCTACAGACCATCAGTACAGATGCCTTTTGATAAAAAATTGCCTTGGTATCACGTGGGACATGCATTGATTTAGACTTTTCACATCATCTGCATGTGACGTTTTGCTAAGATCCCTTAGAACTTAAATTCTCAATAAAATTTTTTGTCCATTGAAAATGATTGGAACAAATTTCTGCCTCAATTATTACCTCATGCAGTAATGACTTCAGAAGTAAACATTACACTTTTAGCTGAGAGCTTCAGTGGGGTTTTTTTTGTCACTGTTTATGGAGTTGAGATCCAGGCTGCTGCTTTAAAACGTTCCACGTTGATGTTTTTCAGTTTATCTCACACATCTGGATTATGCAGACACGGAACGAATTATGACTGAAAAGCTTCACAATCAAGTGAATGGAACTGAGTGGTCATGGAAGAATCTGAACACCCTGTGCTGGGCTATCGGCTCCATCAGCGGCGCCATGCACGAAGAAGATGAAAAGAGGTTCCTGGTTACAGTAATTAAGGTATGGTGGGGCAGAACTAACAGCTTGGTCACACTTGGGTTCATGCTGAAGAAACCAAGTTTGCAGAAATACTGCTCTGTGATCTTAGAATGCTGCCTTGGTGGATAAAGAGTAAATGAATGGGAAATCTTACATCCTGAATTTAGGGGTGATGAATAAGTTAGCAATGAACACTAGATTGATCCAAGTAGTCTTTTCATCAGATAAAATTTAATTTATGATGGAATGTATTCTTTGGGGATGCAGAAGAGATGAAAAGGGATTGCTTTTGAAATGGCAAAGTAACATGTGACTGTAACTAGCATAACACCTTACTCTTTTGCTAGATCTGTATATTCATTGATCAAACTCAAGTTCGGTTGATATACGGATAAAATTTTTACAAGAGTAACAGACTTTAAAAAGTCATATAAAGATTCTTAAAGAATATTTAGTTTTAAGTCATGCAGAGGTTGTAGCTTAATTTCTTTTATTTGATGTGGAGTCTACTTTTTTATCCATCAGCTACTCAGCCAGTATTGAGTACTATAAGGCTTGTTGAACTCCCCCTGCAGGAATCCTTAGTTATAATTTAAAATGGAGATTCCTTAGTTTAAAACACAGTGATCAGGGGTTGGATGAAACTAAATGATTGCATTGCTCCAATCTGAATGCACTTGTTTGGGGGTTGATTTCTTTATTTGGGTTTTGAGCTTGATTGTGGCAACTATCTTTAATGGAACTGCTTATAGGATGAGATGCTTGTAATGCTTTCAATGGAACTAGACAAACTTGAAGAGGAAACTAAGAATCTGTTGTGTTGTAGGATCTCCTGGGACTCTGTGAACAAAAGCGAGGAAAGGACAATAAAGCCATTATTGCATCAAATATAATGTACATAGTAGGTCAATACCCACGGTTTTTGAGAGCTCACTGGAAATTTTTGAAGACAGTAGTCAACAAGCTGTTTGAATTTATGCATGGTAATTATGTGCTTTTTAAAATTTGCTGGTTTAATTATTTAAAAAAAAAAAAAAAGCCTGAACATGGAGGGGAAAAAGTACAAAGCAGTAACTGCCTTAATTTCATTTAGAAACCCACGATGGTGTCCAGGACATGGCTTGTGATACCTTCATAAAAATAGCACAAAAATGCCGCCGACACTTTGTCCAGGTTCAGGTGGGAGAGGTCATGCCATTTATTGATGAAATCCTGAACAATATTAACACAATCATCTGTGACCTTCAGCCACAACAGGTAGGTGCAATTCGAGGTTGTGGATAATTCCTAAAGATTAATACACAGTTCCTTCCTGTTGAAATGCAGGGGGTGTTTTGCAAGGGTTGAGTTACATTCTTTAGTTTTTGCTAGAGACAGTGTCAGGTATGAATGCCATGGTGAAGTTGCATTGCTGAGATGTCAGTTGGAATGTTTGAAAGGAGAATTAAAATGCATTTAGTTGGAATTTTGATTTCTAGAATGTCTTCTAGAAGACACTGTGTGTAGCTTGGTCATTCTGTTTTGGAAAAAAGCAATATCCTACTATAATAGTATATACATACAGCTCTTGTATTTGGGAAGGAGGGAGTGAGGAACAGTCCCAAATAGGAAAATCCAAAATTGAGTCCCTTCCAAAAAAGGAAGGGGAAATCTGCCTGGGAAGGGCATGGCTCATGAAATCAGAGTAGTGTGCACCTGCACCAATGTACTGAAGCTTCAGGCAGAGTGGATCTGGCACCCAGAAAAAGATACTTCCAGGATTGATGGGAGCCAGTGCACAGTTCAAACATGTCTGGTAAAATGGAGATTTTCCTTAGTCCTTTTTAACCTTGGTGTTTGTGGTGTTGCTGTTCCCATTAGGTGCACACATTTTATGAAGCAGTTGGATACATGATTGGGGCACAGACAGACCAGACTGTGCAGGAGCATCTGATAGAAAAGTACATGTTGCTGCCCAACCAGGTGTGGGACAGCATCATTCAGCAGGCAACAAAGGTGAGCTCTTCTGTTTTAATGTGTCTTTTGTTCAGGTTGAAAGCCCTGCTAAATGTTTGCCCTCCCCGGTTGTATTTTTCACACTAAGTGCACAGAGTGGGCTGGACTTTGTTATATGATTGCTAAGACAGAGATTGACATGACAACAAAGGTGTTGTTTTCAGAGAGGAGACTTACATGACCAAATAAATACTTGTTTAAATCTGATTTAAAGTACAATCTGTTACTGTACAGAATTCATTGCAGTAGTTTTTTCTCATGCCTCCCTTTGACTTGGTTTTTGGTAACAGAAGAGTTAAAATGCTAAAAATACCATTCACTGTTCTTCCTTTCTTCTGCCACTATTCTCTTAAAGTACCTATTGTCTTACTTTATCTTCTATTATTTTCAGTCTTTTGAAAATACTTTTATCTCTACATACTAAAGAACAACAGTCTTGCACTTCACAAGAGACAATCCATTTGCTGTTAATCTAATTAAGGGCCTGAAACTTAAGCAAGCTTGAGTTACTTTTCCTACCCTGACTTCTCCCAAGAACATACTGCATTTCCTTTGGACTCCTTCTATCTGTTTTCCACTTCTTAATCTCCTTAGTTATTCTTCTTTCTCTAACTAGAGTAATGCTTGTGGCACTGCAGCAAAAATAATTCTGCAGAAAAGCAGAACGAAATGAAGTTTTTTCCTGACTCTGTTGGAGGTAGTGGCAAATGCCATGAAATAAACTGCAGGATCTCTATAAAAAGTCCATACATTTGAGTGATCTGTTCTTTAATGTAGTGTATAAAATAAATTGTTTAGATTTAGGCTTTTATATTGAAAGCCAAAGGGTGGTTGTATTCACTAATGAAGATGAACTGTCATTTTTTTCACAGAATGTTGATATTCTAAAGGATCCTGAAACAGTTAAACAGCTTGGTAGCATTCTGAAAACCAATGTACGAGCATGTAAAGCAGTTGGCCACCCCTTTGTGATTCAGCTTGGAAGAATTTATTTAGATATGCTGAATGTGTATAAGTGCCTAAGTGAAAATATTTCTGCAGCTATTCAGGCTAATGGTAAGAAATTCCATTTCTTCCTGAAAATTGTTTTTAGCGGCGCCAGCCATTAGATTTCAGAGAACATCCCAGTCAGGTTAATTTTACTGTTTGGGAGAGTGGAGAGGGGCTGAAAGTGCTCACTTAATCTTTGTTTGCTAACAGATGTTGTATTCAAGTAAAGAACTCCCAGCTTTAGAGGGAGGAAGAAACATCTATAAATGAGCAAGTATAGGAGAATGCAGAACACCAGGGATGCTTACTTAGAATTAATAAGCATCTTGCTGAGATGCAGTGTAGCCTGTGTTCTTTTAGCTTACTCTGGTTTTGGGTATTAAAGGACAGTCTGTAAACAGGATCTCATTCATTCCTTCAGAAGATGTCAGCAGGGTTTTGGGATGAGACTGTGCTGCTGCAAGGCTGTCTTGCAGAAATGTAACGAGTGAAGATGCCTGAAAGTCGTGGTAAATCAGACTTGCAATCACAAAAGGAATTCTCAATTACCTTCTTTATTTTTACCACCTAACTTAGGGCCTGTGGCATCTCAGTAGAATGTGCTTCTGTAATAGTTTATTACAAGATGAAATGAGTCAGTTGCTGCATTCTGTGCTGTGCCCAGTTTTCTGGCCAGTGCTGTACCTGGAAATTGGAATGTTAAATGCAGCTTGGTAACTGTGCAGCTGGTTTACCCTGAAGTAGCTTCTTGGAATTCAGGATAAAACTGGCAGAAAAATCAATAACTTTTCATTCAGCTGATCTAACGGGCAGAATTCATCATTGCCAGACACAGTGAAGTTGAGGAAGCAGTTGCTGGGATTGTGGGCCTGGTGAACTCCTTGAGCAGCAACTACTGTGATTGCAGTTGCCTCAGAGAATGTTTTTACAACTGGCAAAGATTAAAGACAAAGCAAGTCTTTAATAGTTTTTGCCATACAGATGTAAAAATCAAGTATTTTCTGTTTTGCTAATATCAGGTTTGTTGGGGGTTTTGGGGTATTTTTTTGACACCTCACACATTTAACTGAAGCTTTAAAATTTTCCAGGTGAAATGGTAACAAAGCAGCCCTTGATTAGAAGTATGAGGACTGTAAAAAGGGAAACTTTAAAATTAATTTCTGGCTGGGTGAGCAGGTCCAATGATCCGCAGATGGTAAGTGGCTGTATTTTATACAAATAACTCCTAAGACAGGATTGGGAAGAGCCCTGCTTTGTGTTCAGTTGTTG
Organism: Cettia cetti; assembly: GCA_013401135.1. NCBI lineage: Eukaryota > Metazoa > Chordata > Aves > Passeriformes > Sylviidae > Cettia > Cettia cetti. The sequence goes on from VZUI01090234.1 coordinate 95,693, forward strand.
GTCACAGGAACTTGCTTCAGGAAGCGTGTAAAATATAGTGGAGGAAGTGGAATTATAAGAGGTAAGCCTGAGCAATGTTTGCGATACTTCAGTTAATTTTAGCTGAGAGTAACCTCAAAGGGAGTCAAGGAGATTTAAGATTGAGACAGAGGATGGGAACTTCACCTTCCTCAGGAAAAGTGTCACCTGTAACTGAAGGAGGAACTTGGCTACAAACTGCTGGAGACTTTGCTCAGTAGCTGCACTGCTATAACCTGGCTTACTCTTCCAACCAGGTAGCTGAAAACTTTGTTCCTCCGTTGTTGGATGCAGTTCTCATCGACTACCAGCGGAATGTCCCGGCCGCTCGCGAGCCCGAGGTGCTCAGTACCATGGCTATCATTGTCAACAAGCTGGGGGGACACATCACCGCTGAAATACCTCAGATCTTCGATGCTGTTTTTGAGTGCACATTAAACATGATCAACAAGGTATTTATATTTAAAACCCGGGATAAGACATCTCCCTCTGAACATCATTGCAATGTATGGGATCTTGCGATTCAGGGGGTTCGTTCCAGTCACAGAGCGCATTTGTGGCACTTGATGAAATTTCCGCTCAAAGCGTCCTTGGTTTATAGTTGAGCTGTCTAGTTAGATGTCTTAAATGGCTTTAAATTTCTCTGGTTAGCTCTTGATTTAAGTCATTAGTAATTTTTCTGGGGCCTTGGAGTGCTGCACTTCTGCATGCAGAAGTCAAATATCAGTGTAGGACTAACTGCTAAAATTGATAAATATTTAATGTGTAAGAACACCACTGCTCAGTCAGGTATTTGCTCAGGAAGTGTGCGGTATGTACCGACTTGCTCTGTCAAATGGAAGATGCTGTGATGGAACTTAAGCAGACTTGGCTTTTTTCCCCTTTCCCTTCTAGGATTTTGAAGAATATCCTGAACATAGAACAAACTTCTTCTTGCTACTCCAAGCTGTAAATTCTCAATGCTTCCCAGCCTTCCTGGCCATTCCACCTGCACAGTTCAAACTTGTCCTGGATTCTATTATTTGGGCTTTCAAACACACAATGAGAAACGTTGCAGATACAGGTAAATGGAAGTGTTTAATACAGATCAGAAGAGTAGAATGCTGTTCTTTTTCTTCCTTTTCTTTAATCAAACTGAGCATATTGTTCACATGATTCTGCATTTGCACAAGGATAGAACTCCTCTGTCTCAGCTTCAAGGTGTCAGCCAGGGATCCGTGGATGGGCTGAGATGTTTGGTTGTTGTTTCATTCCTGTAGCTGGAAGAGAGCACTATTACAGTTTCTACTTGCTTTTTTTTGCCATGTAAGCATTGTCACTCTTCTGAAATGGCCGAACAGATGCAGCAGCTTAAAATGGTGTCACAAAAAATTGTGAAACCAGTGATTCTTTTAGCCATTGAGGGATGGGGAGAAAGGATGTTATTCAGTTGCATTGCGCTAGGTAATCAAAGTTTCCATTTAAATCTAAACACTAAAACATCTTTCCTTGTTTAAATAGCCAACACTTGGCTAGGTAGAGGGTTTTGCTCATCAGTGTGATTGGCTCTTAATGCTAATGTTATGCTTATGATAGTATAATGAAGCAAAAGGGGCGTGCTGTGTCTGGGAGGCAGTGCCCCCTAGTGCCAGCCTGGGGCAGTGCCTCACAAAGCAATCACGTGTGCCATGCTGGGCATCTTGTCACCCATCAGGATTTCTTGGGATCGTACTGTTGTTTTGGAAAAGGCCAAAATCTCTCAGCTGATGGAATATTCGTCTCTTGGTCACAACTTTTTAATGCCTGTTTTGCAGGACTTCAGATCCTTTATACCCTACTCCAGAACGTTGCACAGGAGGAGACGGCTGCCCAGAGTTTCTATCAGACGTATTTCTGTGATATCCTCCAGCACATCTTCTCCGTGGTCACAGACACCTCACACACTGCAGGTAAGAAAGTGCCTGTGTGTGAGGCAGGTGGTGCAGGCCATCCCTCTGAACATCAAAATAATGTAGCACATCCTGTTCTGAATAACAACTGCGTGTGTCTGCCTTTGATCTGTGCAGGTTTGACAATGCATGCGTCAATCCTTGCGTACATGTTCAACTTGGTGGAAGAGGGAAAAATAAGTACTCCTTTAAACCCTGGAAATCCAGTGAACAACCAAATGTTTATTCAGGAGTATGTGGCTAATCTCCTCAAATCTGCATTTCCTCACCTGCAAGAGTAAGTCTGCCACGATTCATTAATGCTTCTCAGTGGGTTCTTACTTCTTGAAATTCTAACTGATGTGTTTGCTGTTAGTGCCCAGGTTAAGCTGTTCGTAACAGGACTCTTCAGTTTAAACCAGGATATTCCTGCCTTCAAGGAACACCTAAGGGATTTCCTGGTGCAAATCAAGGTATGTTGGGCATGCTTTTCTCAAGAAATTAAAAACAATTCTCAGCAGGATAAATAGAAGTTATTTTGCATCTTTTTAAAATGCAGTCTAATGGCTTGTGTGACTGAGTGGTTTCCATAGTGTTCATGGAACCTTTTTTTCACAGGGATTTAATTTCATAAATTGTGTTTGAATTGTCATTGCTTGTGTTTTACATGATGCACACAATCCTTATGTCTTAGGACCACTGCAAAACTAAATCTAACGGGAAATAAGTTTTTTCATTCTGCTTGGAATTAGGACCAGTTTTCAAATTAACTACACTAATGCTATGCCTTTATTTTTTTCTAAGGATGCTGGAATTATAAGGTTGTAGGAAATAGTTTGTTAACTTGTTTTGAGACTGCAGTTGTCAGGTGTTTCAGAATTGTAATGTTTCTGCTTCAGTGGTGATACACTCAGATGCTGGGCTTGGCATCCCATTGTGGAAAACACAGTGAACATTTTTAAAGATTGCTTTATATTAATTGTGACCTTAGGAACAGAAAACCATGCAAGTAGCCTGTCAGGGAACAGGGAAGGGAAGATATTTCCTGTATAATGTTGGAGGCTATTACTCTGCCTTAAGCACTTGACAATAAACTGATGTTTTTGTGTGAATTATCCCAGGAATTTGCAGGTGAAGACACATCAGACTTATTCTTGGAGGAGAGAGAAACGGCCCTTCGGCAGGCTCAAGAGGAGAAGCATAAACTTCAGATGTCTGTACCTGGCATCCTTAATCCACATGAAATTCCTGAGGAGATGTGCGATTAAAAACAAAAATAAAACAAGTTTTGCCGTTTTCTTTCTGTACAGCTACTTTGTTGTGATAGAAGAAAACAGCACTTGGATATTTGTTGACCAAAATGATGCCAATTTGTAAATTAAAATGTCACCTAGTGGCCCTTTTTCTTATGTGTTTTTTGTATAAGAAATTTTCTGTGAAATATCCTTCCATTGTTTAAGCTTTTGTTTGGTCATCTTTATTTAGATTTGCATGAAGTTGAAAATTAAGGCATTTTCAAAGTAATTACTTCATGCCCATTTTGTGGCTAAGGGGAAAATAGGCAAAATGTAACTTGTAAAAGACTATATTGCAAAATAATACAATTTCCTGTAAGAGTATCGATTTTTAATTCGGAGTCATTTTCTTTCTAGTCTGTTTTGCAGTCTAGGAGAAAAGGTACAGAGTAAAGCAGAATGAATTAATTGTTAAGCAGAGGATTCTAGTGCTGCGTTTGTTCTGAGCAGTTAGCAGCTTTCTGGACTGAGTGGTAAGGCTATAGGCTACGTGTATTTGCAAGTTGTATGGCAAGTTTGCAGCAAGATCATGTGCATATCATCCCATTGTAAAGCAACTTCTAAAGAGTATGGGAACACAGTACAGTTAGTTATTTTTACACAGTTCTTTTGTTTTTGTGTGTGTGCTGTCGCTTTGTCGACAACAGCTTTTTGTTTTCCTCAATGAGGAGTGTTGCTCATTTGTGAGCCTTCATTAACTCGAAGTGAAATGGTTAAAATATTTATCCTGTTAGAATAGGCTGCATCTTTTTAACAACTCATAAAATAAAAAAAAAAAAAACTGGCTTTTGAGATGACTTATACTAATTTACATTGTTTACCATGCTGTAGTGCTTAAAGAACACTACTTAAGAGCAAAATAAACTTGGTTTACATTTATTTTTCTTTCTTTGGCTTATTCTTTATTGGATGAAAATGCTGTGATCATATTTAAGATTTGTATTTGAAGGCTTAGGAAAAGTTCCTTGAGGTCTAGATAACTGTTGCTTCTGGCTTGCCTCATCTCAAGGACTTTGGTCGTGCTTGAAGTTACCATGAACTAAGTTGGGTTCCATTTGGAAGTACAGTAGCTGTTCTGACTTACCTCCATGGATAACTATTCCAATACCACGTTACTATAAAATGCCAGGAATGAGGTACTCTTGCTCTTTATCTCTCTGGACTCTTTGCAATTTATTTCAAAGAGGTATTGCACTGTATCTTGACTAAACAGTTAATAATAGTCCATGTTAATAACACGTGTAGACAAGATCTATGGTTATTTTTCTACCTAAAGTTTTGTAGTTAAATGATTTTCACAGATTTATGAAGCGGTATGAACATTAAGCTTGTGTACAGTCTTGGCTTCCCCATCTCTGTCGTGTCTCGTCTCTGTTCTCTAACAGTCGGTGTCGAGCTCTCCTGAAGTTTCTCCGTGGGTTTGGTGTCCAGTCTCCAGGTTGTTACGGGGGTGAGGTGTAGCCATTGTCAGGGAGCTGTCACAGGAGCCAGGCAGGCGTGGGGGTGTTGTGTGTCCGTTTGGGTGCTGTAGTTATTAACTTCGTGCTGTGTATTCCTTTGGAGTAGAAGTGCATGAATTAGCGGTGTTCCTGTAGGATGTAGCTGTGCCTGGAATGTTTCCAGGCTGGAGTCTTGGCTCCTCTGTGTCTGTGAGCACCTCCCCGTTGGTTTTGTGTGCTCGGCCCTGGCGAAGCTCAGCTGCTCCCCATGGGAAGGGCCTTGGACAGTGGCACTGAGAGCTGGCACTGCTTGGGGACCTCCTCAGACCCCCCATGGCTGGGACTGCGTACAGCCTCCCATAGCTCTCAGTTACTGCCAGAGTTCCAAAACCCATTTCTTACTCTCCTTAAAGCTCCCAGTTCCAGCTTTTTCTTGTCTTCCCATCAATGTGGAGCTTTCTGCTCCACCCTCCAGGCAATATTGTCTTTATTGGGCAGTTAAAAGTGCAGCAGTTGAAGTCCTGTTGAAGGACACGTCTGGAAAGGACATGAAATGGCTTGTGAGCAGGCAGAGCCACAGCATTAGATCTACTGATTCCCAAAAGCTGTGCAGAGAAGTAAGAAAAGGTTATTAAAATGGAAGTAAACCCCCCCAATAGCGTGATGGCAGATCACATCCCGTGAGTCACAGAGCTGAACGCTGAATTGCTTCTGACGTGTGGTGGCATTAACTGCATTCAGAGCGGTTCTGAACGAAAATACACACAGATGTGTTTGTGCACCTTCTTTCCTTCCTTCAAGGTTGAAGTTAGGCTGAGGCTCGTGGTCCGGTTGTTCACTGAAGATTTAAGTGTGACCTAAACTTGAAAACAAGTCCAAAATGTGTTTTTATGTTGATTCAGAGAAGAGTTGTTTCGTTATTTTGATACCTTATGAATTCTCTAGTTAACATTCTAATCTTAGGTTTTGCTTCCCTTTTAGATCTAAAAATTTAACTGTGGTCTTGTCTTGTTCTCTTTAAGATAATTGGTGCCTTTCCCTGATCTCTGCAGCTGCTATAAAAATGCAGCTTCTGTGGAGTTCTGGATACCATTAAAGATTTGACTTGTGTGTGTGCATATTTCTAGTACAGTTATCCTGAATGTGAAGAAAAAAAAAAAAAGACAATGTACATCTAAGAAAGTTCTAGTTCTAATGCACACTCTGTAAATCAAAATATATGGGTAAAAGCATGAACTATCATATAAGCATCTCCATAACTTGTAATTATATGTAAACCAATGTTTTGTGCATATTTCTATACAATTTTTACAAAAAAATCCCCAAAAAACAAAACAGTTCTGTGTACTGCAGGTACATTGATAAATACAAATATTTCTGGGTGTTTTCTGTGTTTACATGAATTGATTGTCAGCTGATGAAGACACCCCAAGTATGTGTTTCAGGCTGCCATGATGTGTTTGCTACTGTAATTGAAGCAGATTATCTTCCAAAGCATTTTAGGTTAGTTGATTTCGGTTTTTTTTTTTTTTAACTAGAATAATTTGGTGTGTGTTAATCTGATTGGTTTAAGTGAACTATTTTCCAATAAAGCTAATATTTATGCAAAAAAAAAACCTTTAGAAATGCTTATCTCTCTAGGAAGCTTTAAGTGTTACTGCTGATAGTTTTTAGCACTGGAAAGGCAATAAAACTTCAGCTTAAAGGGGGAAAAAAGAGGAAAATATGCAGAAAATGATGCATTAAAATGCAGAGACTTGACTGAGGTTAGGAAGTTGCATTGGTGCTGTGGTGAGGGACGAGACTTGTCCCAGTGTCCATTTCTCACTGGGTAAATGATAATTACTGATCACAGACTCCTGGGGTGCTGGAAGGTGTGGCTAAACTTCCTTCTCCCCCTTACTGGGTTTGTTTCCAGGTGTTCTGGAGCCAACCATTGTTGGAGATAGATCTTTAAAAACCATCAGTGAAAGAATAATCCTGTCCACCTGTCCCTCAGGAATGCACCTCTGCACTTCAATCCTCAAGACTGAATTTATTTTTAGTCTTTCAGCTTCAGGACATCCTCGCTGCATCGTCCAAGGCTGTCCCTGTCAGCAGGGTTCCCTTGGGAAAAGGCTTAGCCTATTCCTGTTGAGGGAATAATTTTTCAGGTCATTGCCTGTGTACAATGCACCTCAACTACCTAAAAACCCCAGATCTCACACTTAACCTGTGAGCACTTTTTTTTGTTTGTTTACTTTTAAGTCTGTACAGGGAAAGATGGGATTGAGGAGGAGTATTTTGGAGGTTAAGAGAATGGAAGAAAATGAGACCCTCAGATTTTTATTTACTCCTTATAAGTCACCCAGTACTTTTTCCTGGGCAATCTCATGGATAATCTCTTCCCACTCTCACATCAATATCTATGGGGGGGGGGGGGGGGGGGGGGGTTTTTTTTCTGGGGGGGGGGGCTGTTTTTTGGTTGTAAACATCCTTACAAATCTAAAATACTTTTCAGTAGTCTCAGCTTTTCCTGAGTCTTGAAATCTGCAGTCTTTAGGGATCTTGTGATTTCAGCGAAGATTATCAGGAAGAATGGGCCAATTTAACAACTGGAATGGGGAGGGGAGTTAAAATTTTCCCTCCTGTGCTGGAGAACAAGTTCCAGCCCACTTCCTACTCCACCACTGGTTGTTTTAACAGGGACATTGCTAACCAGACAAGAGAAGTTCTCCAAAGGAACATTGTGTGTTTCACCACTAAAAAGTCCAAAAGAGGTCCAAAAGTCCAACAGAGGATGCCTGGACCACTTTGGTAGTGGTTTAGTTTCAGGTGCCAGTCTCTCATGCTCAGAAATGCCTTGTCTGTACTTACATGATATGTGTTGCCACATTTTGAGTATTCTGTACCATTTGGGATAAATCAATTTGCATTTGCCTTCTCAGGGTGCTGAGACACCAAAGTCTAGTTAGGCATGAACCCTGTTAGGAAGTTTAGAATGCTAAGAGCAATGAAAGTCAAGTGCTGAAACTTAAATGTGGGTAAACTTAAACTGATGCTGTTGGCCTCTAGTGGCTGGCCTCTAGTGGCCTCTACTGGTTTCCAGCAGCATTCCAGACAGGAGGTCACAGATTTAAATGGATTCCAGTTAAACTACTAGCTCAGTGTTGGGATGTGAATTTTGGAAATTCATGTTCTTGCTCTTAACGCACTCCCAAATTTAGATTAAGAAATTTAGTTTTGTCCAAGTCTTGCATTTATTTTAGCTACTAATCTAGAACTGTGCTGGCACTTTGCCAGAGCAAATATTCCCAGATGAGGAACACTACAGCCAGGGAAAGGGAAGAGGCCTGCTGGGGATAAAACAACCTTGCTGAGATGGCACATAGAATAAAGGTTAAGAGGAAAAACAAAGCATGCAAGAGCAGGAGGCTGATGATCTCTGTAACCAGGCCACTGACAGGTCTTGTCTTCAGCTTGGAAGCTAATATTTAATTTAAAATAATTTGATTTAGTCTCTAGTTAAAAGGAAAAAAAAAAAAGTGTGCAGTAAAAGGAATCTCAGGCTTTAAATGTTCTGCTCTAGAGCACCCATGCTCTTGTGCTGTATTCTTTGAGCTTGGCATGTGCCACCATGCTCCAGGAGGTCTCTTCTGCTGACTCTGTTGTTTATGTGGTGCTGCACTCAGATCAGACAGTTGATTGCTCAGGAAAACCATCTTGGAAAGATGTTCTGGCAGTTCATTTTGAGTCTGTTATGAAAGTTACTGCAGGGCCTGTATAAGGAAGAAAGAGCAGAGAGAAAAGTGTGAATTCAGATGGTGCAGATGATGCAGATTGTAGTTCTACAGTAACTGAAATAATCTTGGACACACAGAAGGTAAGGCAGCATAACATCTAGTGAAAACTAACATAGATGTGCAACATTAAATCCTCTGATGTACCTTTTGATGGACTCAAGCTTTGAAATTGGTGCTGTAGAAGAGAAAGGTGGCCACTACATTAATTCAGGCAGGAACAGAGCATAATTGGAATGTTCTGGACTCCTTTTTTTCTTCCATGATGAGATCTCAGGCTAGCTGGAAGAGATGAAGCAACCAAAAAAGGCTTTACAGGGTCCAGTACATCTGTATCATTTTAATAACTAAATCAGTTAGCTGTTAAATAGTTATTATTATGGAGGTTTAGTAACCAGTTAGTTTAATAGCTAACTAGCTCGTGGTGGTCAGATTTCCATCAATAGAAAGTACATAATTTAGAAAAGACATTGTCAGGAATTAAAACATCTATAAATGAAATCTAAGGAGAAAGATCAGTAAAAAGTTTCAGGGAAGTTTTTAGGTTTTTACTCACAGTCTTCATCCTCTCTCTTGCATTTCTACCCAGGTTATTCACATTTGAAATACATTTGCATTAACATCCTATGTGAATTAAAGTGACAGGCAAGGAATCTGTGTCTCCTGTAGACTCTCAAGTTAATTTTCTGTATTAGTTTAATTTAGTAAAAGGAAATTTCAGCAGGGAATATTTAGGAATAGCTATCTTCATTGATAAGCCTAACTTGGAAAGTATAGCTTGGTGAAACATCGTTCTAGTATATTCCTGACTAGCACTGTAGTTGTTCCCTACCTGCTATTTACAGTAAATTGTCTCTTTTAAACAGCAATGGAATTTTTTGTCGCAGTTTAACAAAGCGATGCCTCGAGGATTGTTTGGAGGTGAGCGTTCTGTGCCCTGGAGTGGGAGGTTACACACACAACCACCATGGTGTTATCAGCCTGGATAAATATGCACATGGAATTAAAAAAACCCAGAACTTCATCTCCACAATGCCATCACATTTATTTCAAGTGGAAGAAATATGAGACGGCCGCTAAGGAATTCAAAACAACTCCCCCTGCCCCAAATTTGGTGATTCTATTTGACTTTCTACTGAACTATATCGCATCTGCATTGCGGCTATTAATAGATTTGGGTTTTTAATCCTATGTACAGGTCGGTAAACTCGAAGCATTCAGAGTAACACACGGACTCACCACTGGGTGGTACTACAGAAATAAAAAATAGCGCTTAATACTCGGGAAGTGTCTACTTTGGGGAGAAAAACAGCCAAGATCTATCATGTGATCCATATTCCAGTTACATGTACCTGGGAGAGGGAGCAGGATTGAGAGATGGAAAAAAAAAAAAAAAAAAGGATTGGGCTTTTTTTTTTTTAATGGAAAACAGATGTTTGCCCGCAAATTTGTCATCCACGGGTTTGAAATCTCGTTCAAAACGTACTTAAGACAGAGTGAACTAATTGGTAATTGTAACAGCCTAAGTTATGTACCCTCAATTTAAGTTTTTCGTTTATTTTGATCGTGTCTTTTATTTACAAAAAGCTATTTCCTGCCAGTCACAAATGTCATTACTCATTGTACAGAAAAATCACGGTGCAAGAAGGACGACCAAATAAAACCAAACCCCAAACCAAAACAGAGCGGGAAACTACGAGATAAAATTAAATTAGTTATTAGTAGAAAACGCTACCGCAGCCCTCCAAACGCCCATTTTCGGGGTCCGGGCCGGCGGCGCCTACAGGTGCCCCCGCTCCTCTCAGCCGCGCTGGGCGGGGAGGAGATGGCGGCGGCTCTTCCTTCCCGCGCCCCGACGGCGGAAAACACCAATAAACCACCCGAAAGACCTGGAAAGCCGCCTGGAAGCTGGGAGCTTCCTCGCTACGGAGCTCGGCTTAGCGTGCTAAGCGCTCCCTTCAGGCGGGAGGTCCCCGAGGCAGGCCGGCGAGCGCGGCGGGAACGCGGCTCCGGGCACCGAGGGAAGGGGTGGCCAGAAGAAGCCGCTCCCACGCTGCTGTCACAGCGGCGGCGTGCGCGCGTTCCTGGCGGAGATTCCCGGCCGCGGGAGGCGGGAAGAGGGCAGGGGGAAGGGGAGAGGGCAGGGAGAGGCGCTTCCCGCCCTTCCCCGGGCGCGCGCGCCCAACCGCCGCCGCCGCCATTTTACCCTCCCGCCCCCTTGCCTCCTCCTCCCCGCTCCCATCCCGCCGCTCGGAACCGCGGTGGGAAGGCGGGGCGACAGGGAAAAGGGAGGAGGAGGGACTCGGCCACCTTCGCCTCCTCCTGCCTGGTCGGAAACTGCCGAGCGGCGCCCGAGCGCCCTGTCCCCCCCCTTCGCTCCCGTCCCCTCCTCCTCCTCCTCCTTCCCCCTCAGCAAAATGGCGGCGCGTGGAGTCCCTGGGAGCCAGTGAGTGACTCGGCTTCTCCTCCTCCTCCTCCTCCTCCCCGCCGCTGCCGCCGCCGCCACAGGCTCATTTGCATTGATCAGCCGCCCCGGATCCCAGACCGGCCCCCCCCCCCCCCCCCCCCCCTCCCCTTCTCTTCCCATTCCTTCCCGCCCCCTCCCTCCCCTCCCCCCCGGTGACCCCCGCCCCGGCCCCCATCAATCATCAATCAGCAGCACCGAGCGGATCAATCAATGGTCGGGAGGAGGCGGCGGCGGCGGCTGCTGCTGTTAATGAACAATGTGTGAGAGCTGCGCCGAGCTGCTGGAGGTGTTAAATGAGAGTAAGTGCGGCCGCCCTCCCCCGCTTCCCTCCCCCCGGGCCGGGACCCCGCGGACCCTCCTCTGCACCGGGTTACAGCCCCGCTTCGCCTCCTTCCTCGCCTCTCCCCGCCCGCCTCGGGCCTCCCGGGCGCGGGGTTCCCTCTCTCCCCTGCCATGGAGGAGCTCCCTCCATGCCCTGCTCGGCGCTTCCTTCTCTCTTCCTTCCCTGCTCCCCGCGGCCTGGGGCGGGCCCGCCGCCGCCGTGTCCCCGCTCCATCCCCCCTCTCCCTCGGGATCCGCATCCCCGGCAGCCGCGGCGGGGCCTGGCCGGGCTGAGGAGCTGCCCGGGAGCCGCTCCGGGGCAGCCAGGCCTGCAGCAGCAGCAAAGGCGGCTCGGAGTGATCCTGCCTCCCCCTCCCTGTGCCTTACCTCGCTACGCGGTGCAGGTGCTTTTTGGGCACCGATTCTCCCGAAGCTGTGAGGGAAAGCGGCGCCTGGAGAAGCCCGGCTCGGCTTGGCGAGGTTGGGAAGGTGCTGCCGGGTGTTTGGCTTCGGGGGTGGTCTCTGGCTTCCTCCCGAAGTTTCCTCTTTGCGAGTGTCACCGGCAGGGTCGGAGGGGTGATACAGCAGGTGTTCCCCCCGCGGCCGCTGGAATCGGCAGCGTTTGGGGCACCAGATTCTCTGTAGGCCTCATGTATCCCTTGGAACCTGCACTCCGTGGCAGCCAAGGTACCTTCCTAGCTTCTCGGGAGCTCTGCCACGAACAAAGACCAAAAAACCATCATTTCTACGGATGCTGAAGAACTGAAACAACTTACCAGCTGAAGTTTGTGATTAGAGGGAAGTTTAACTATCTCGGATCTTAAACATGGCATTTTTCCTGGTTACACTCTGCAAATCCTGCTCCAGCAGAGTGGAGCGCAGAATGCTGCCTAGGACGGGGTTTGGGTAGAGTTGTCCTCACTTCTCTGAGGCCCATTTCCACACATGTGTTGTTTGTTCTTCCCTAGGATCCTACAGGAGTTGAATGGTGGCTTCTTTCTTGCTGGGGAAATAGTGTTTTCAGTGATGGCCAGCATTTCATTTGCGAAGTAAAAATGTGGGTGTAAAAGAAACTTCTAGGAGAGTTCAGAGGCTGGAATAAATCAGATTATGTCGATATTACACACCAAATGGTTATTTAAACAGTAGGTTCAAAGTATGACTAAATTACCAATTTTATGTGATGACAGCTGCTTGTTGGAAGAGAAAATTTCACTTGCTTTGGATGGATTGATAAGTAAGCGTTGCTTTAACTTGATTTGGATTGGTATGATCAAATAGAAAAAAGTTGTAACACTAAATTTGATATTTCAAAGAAGCCCTGAGATTCCAGTATGAATTGATTTTTACAGGTGTTTTAAGGTAGTTTGGATTGGTGGAGATGGATATTTCCCTATAGATAAAGCGATGCCTTCAGTCACTTTAACAATTCTTTTTTAATGTATGTATATATATGTATATATAACTGGGGTATGGATAATTTAGTGGTTTTACATTATACAAGATATATCTTGCTATTAAGTAGAAGGAAATGTGTCTTTAAAAGTCAAAATTCATTAGAAAAATTCTGAAGTACTGCTGCTGTGTAGTTAATTTCAGAAAATGCGGCTTAAGTGACATTCAGTTTGGCCTTCCCTTCAGAGAAAGAAGCCCGCTGTAAATGACCAGAGCTATTTGGGGGGGGTGTGTGTGTGTGTGTTTGGATACAAAAATGTGTGATGGTGCTCGGTTCTCACCGGGTGAAACCGATTTGTGATAAAGGGATGGTTTCTTTTATAACTTCCAGTTGAGTTATTGGTGTTCTCTAAGTAATAATGAAAGGTGCATAATACAAAAAGGATGTCAAACTTTGGTTTTTAAAACACTGCAGCAGAAATGAAAAGTGGTAGTAAAGGATGGGCTCATGGCTGAAATGTGTGAGCCACAGGCTGCCAGCAGCTTCCTTTGCTGCCCGTGGAGCACTTGGGATCGGCTCTGGTCCAGAGCTACTCAAGCAGGGTTTTCAGAGAGGTCCTTTCTCCTTTCTTTTGGAATTTTCTTGCTAAACTGTTCTTACATGGCCACGTGCTGCCCTTTGTCTTCATTTGCTCTAATGTTTACAAAATATAATTTGGTATCAATTGCATTACAGTTGACTTGGAAGGGGAGTGACAGCAGCTCTCAGCGTGGTGTTTGGGAAGGAACACGTGGGAAGCTCCTGTTTTCTTCCTAAGAAGTTGCCAGCTGAGGGGTGACAGAAGGGTGAAACTGAGCAGCTCTGCCATCAGACAGGCATGTTTTTATTAGAAGCATATTAGTCCCACTGCAGACTGCTACAGTATTAACCCGCACCCCAGAACTGTGCAGAGCTGGGGATTTTGTCCAGTGGTGACCTTTGTGTAGGCCCGGGGTTATGGCCTGGGAAGGCTCCAGGTCCTGCATCCTGATTTTGTCACAGGCAGTCAGTGGTCCTGGCTCTGTGAACCCTTGGGCTGCCTGAGGTGCTGAACTGGACACCTGTGGATTGATAAGCTTATTTTTTTGGCCAAAGGTTTGTAAGTATGCATGTATGTATTTAACATACATTACTATGCTGAAGCATGAGAAGCAGGCAGTATTCTGTGGGCAGAATCAGCAGTGTTGTGTTTGTTGGTATGTATTTTTTTTTCTTCTCGTCCGGCATCTTGATTTGCAGCATTTGATCTGCATGTTCAACCCAGTAAATTCCCTGATCCTGAAGTTATTTCTTGAAAAGTAGTAATTTCAAGTCATGATTTCATCCAGCAAATCAGTAAAATGTAAATTCCTCTATGAAATGACCAGACTTTAGAGGAGTTTTTAAACTGTAAGACGATCTGTTCAATCAGAGCAAACAGTCTTAATTTCTCACTGTAGGTTTCTTAGCATCATTTACATTATCCCAGGCAGGGTTTAATAGGAGTAAAGTCTATAAAGAGTCTGATTTTTCTTTAATTAATCTTCCACAATATAAACATTTTTAGTAGCCTTTAATTAAAAAAAAAAAAAAAGGAAGACACAATGGGATGCTTTTTAAGATAAGACCACTTATTTACGAAAGGTTTAAGAACAGATTTTCATGGCATTAATTATAGGGGCTCATTTAAATGTGCACAAATTTTACAGGAAAAGTGCACTGAGGACATTCTGTGCTTTTATGTTAATCTACAGCATTCTGTATCCCAAAATGAACCCTGATATACTTTGCATTCCTTGGTTTCTTTGGATGCCAGGTCTTGTCAGTCTAGGAGGGTTTATATTGAGTTTCATTTGTTCTTGAGTAATATTTACATTTCTGTGCTGTCCAGAGGCCCTGATCAGGACAGCTCTGTTTAGCTAGGCACTGCACAGATACCCAGATAATCTCAACCCTAAAGGAAGCCAGAGAACACAGAAATGCAACGTCAGGGGTGGGTTTGGCTCTCCTGGGTCTCTTTCAGGAGTTCTGCAGGTTGCTGCGTCCCACCTGAAGCTAGGGGCATAGTCTGAGCTGCCTGTAAATCCACGCCGTCCCTGTGGAGGCTTCACTCCCAGGTTTTGAGGATGTGGTGATCTGTGCTGAGTGTTTGTTGAGTGCAAGGCTGTCCTGGGAGTGCCTCTCCTGAGCTGAAAGCGCCAGTCTGGTTCTCAGAGCGGTCCTGAGTCAGCGTCCTCACAGTCCTGGCCGTGGCGTGTCCCAGAGAGCCCAGCTCAGCTCGCTTGCTGCGAGGCTTCCCTTTGGGACTGCAGCTGATCTTGATGTGTGTTGACTTAAAACCCTGTAGATGATTTTGGTTTAGGCTTGGTTTGTTCTTCTTGTTTGGTTTGGGTTGTATAGAAGTAAGAAACGAAGATTACAACATGGAAAAATAGGTTTTGTTATGTAGTGGCAGCTGTGGTTTTAGGTTACCTTGGTAGGCCTCGATTATTCCCAGTTCTTGGTCTCTGGGAACAAAGTTTGTTTTCTTCCCAGCATTCTGCTTCACTTTTTTCAATTATTACCTCTTTAGCCCATTTTTTTTTCCCAGTCAGCTCTGAAATAATATAAAATCAGTTCACACTGATGATTAGAGCCTTCTAGATGTTATTCTACTGCACCTGCTTGCAGGCTGTTTTTCTCCATGTTTTCTCTTTAGTAAACCAGAAAAATAAAAACCCCCGATGACCAACCCAAACCAACCCCCCCAGTTTACTGAAGCACAGGATATTAATGTGCACTCACGCTGTTGTTTTTCTCTCTGTTATCACATTCATCTGGCCTGCAGAACTGCTCCCAGAATGATCAGGTCCATAAAACACTTGAGGTGCTGGAGTGCTTTCCTATTTGTGTAGTTTCAGGATAGCCCTGTATTTGGATGCTGGAGATTCTTGGCTTGGCTCCTTGTCATGTTGTTCTGGCATGTAGGGAGTACAAAGAGTAGCCTTGGAGGTTGTGTGAGGGTATGTTTACCTTGAAGTAGGTGAGAAACTGTGTTCCAAAACATTGCAGCATTCAGTTTGCTCTTTGGGATCTGGAGAGGATCAATATTTTATGTTGTGAGAACTCAGATATTGAGGATGTGTTATAAAATTATTACAAATATTGCATCATTAACGCCACTTTGTCTCCAGGAGTTGCTCTCACTTGTTCAGTGGTTACCTGTAAACTTCAGGATTGAGTACTCGATTTTCTCTGGTGTTTTGGGCAGATCTAAAGTTCATTTGGCTGTTTGATGATTCCTCTTGTGCAAAACAGTAGTTACGTTGCATGACTTTTTTCTTTCCTTTTTTTTTTTTCCTTTTTAAAAGATTATTTTTTTTTCCCCTTAAATGATATTCCTATGTTCAGAACCTCTGCAGAGATGCTATGGAGGATTTACTGGGGTAACTTTTTGGATCTTTGCTGTCTCCTGTTGAAGATAAGAAAGTCACTGGTTTATAACACCGAAATTCAGTAGTTTTTTCATGTTTTCTTCCATCTTTGACCCTTTTTAAGGCAATGAGCAACCAGGCTTAAAGGAAAATGAAAATAACCTTTTCTTTATAGCAGCATTGCCAAATTGCAGTTATGGACTGTGAAGTGCTACTCCAAATGAACTGGAGTAAACAGAGGGGAAAAAATGGAAGGAGGAAGTTGTATCCTCACAAATTGTGAACTTCCTAAAGTGAAAGGAAAGGTTACACTAAGACAGAGTTGGTTTGTCTGTAATTGTAAAGCAATTGAAGGAAAAACTCTGTGACTTTAATAGCTAAAAGGCTTCTAGTTTTGGAAAGATATTGCAGCTTTTGTTCTGTACGATTATTTTGGTTCATGTTATTTGATGTGATCAGAAATGATTTTGTCCTGAGACTTTTCCTGTTCAGGCTGCTGCAAACTGGTTGCTTCTCATTGCTCAAGCCACTTGATCAGTGATGCTGAAGATGAGTTACGTAAAACCCATTCTGCTGAGTTTTGTTGTGAGTTACAGACCACTGACATGTATTTACCAAGATTCTTCTCTTTGTGTATAGGGAAATCTTCTGTTGGATAAGTACTTGGAATCATATCCTAAAAGCCACAAGGCTCTAGCACTGTAGAGTGGATTAGTCAGTGGATAACTTCAAGGAAAATTAAGAAAGCAAGAGAGGAAAAGAAAAGCACCCCTTGCTTCATGTTCAAAAGATACTTCATCAGTGTAGAGCTTGAAGTCATCATGTTTCCCATGTAGGAAATCTTCCTGTTTGATTATTCTTTTGATGAGTTTGGTGCTGTATTGCTTTCCCTTCTTAAGGGTAGTTTTCAAGTCACCCAAGTCCCAAGCAATTCCTGAGCTAAATCCAAGACAATGTGCTTTAGGCTCTCTGGGATGCTGTCAGTGTTGGTTCCTCTACCAGAGCAGCTCTTGGAGCTGTCCTTGGATGCAGAGTGTTGTGGGGCACAGTGAGTGCTCGGGCTCTGGCACTCTGGGGTTCAGGGGCAGGATCTTGGGGAGCAAACCTGGCTCCATTTCCCTTGGCCTGCCTTACAGGTGGTGCCTTGGCATTGGAGGATCGATGGGTTTGTCTGCCTGATGGGTTTGTCTGCCCTGAGGACACTTTATGAGCCTCGCCCATTCCTTTCATTCATAGAATCCCTTTTTGCTTCTTTTTCTTCTGTGTTACTGCTAATACAGACTTTCTGTGTTAGAGGTTTTAATTGCTTGCTGCTTGATTTCTCCATGTCACTGCAGTTTGCTTCTATCTTTCTGTGTTCAACTAACATTGAGTCAGAAAAGCAAATCCTGGAATTGTGTTCTGTGGCCTAGTGATGAGCAGGCTGTGATTTGGCATTTTAGTGATTGGGAGGGAAGATCAATGTTTACTTCTTGGTTCCTTTTATTTCATCTGTTTTCTTCTCTGTTTTTTTCAGGAAGCTAATAGGGATTTCTGCAGCCCAAGCTACACCTTTGTAGTTGTCTGGATGTTGGGACAATGTGAAAAAGATTCTTACCGTCCTCAGGAGCAAGTTGTTGTGCTGACTACTCAGTACTGCTTGTAGTAGCAGCATGCTGCAGTTAAACAGAATTGTGGCCATTTAATTTCTGTAATTTAAGCTTATATTGAGGTGATTTCTTTAATTTTGTGCAGCAAATTGTCAATTTCTCGAAAGTGTGAAGAGGTGAGAAGCCATTCTTTCCACTTTGTTCCTTTCCTTGTATGGGAGTTGATTTGCAGTCTGAATGCTAAACACGGACATGCAACTGAGGATTTATGTGGTGCTCTTAACACTTAGTAAAAATATCCAGCTTGTTGTAGATTTTCAGAGTTTTATTTCTGGAGTTCAGATCCAGCACGTCTGGTGGACAGTGAGCTTCTCAAGGCAACTTTGGTTCAAATGCATTGCAGTTCTGTGCATTTGTGTAGAGCTGCTCATGAGATTTAGTGCTGGAACGACTGGTGGAAGAAGCTGAAACTTGTCAGAAAAAATCCTTGGAGAAAATGCACCTTTGAGAGTTGACCCTTCTTCAGCTAATTTGTAGAAGGGCTGTGAATAAGACTTGTGAAACCTGTGACAATTGAGGCTCCTTTCTAGATCAGCATCCCTGCAGATCATTGGCTCTCATCAAGGAGGTGAGAGGCAAAACTTTCTTTGCCTTTTCCCACGTTTTCCACATATTGAGGAAGCCTCCAATTCATTGCACTGAGTTGCACTTGAGAGTTTATGTATAGAAACATGCATTATGCTGTGTTGTTCAACACTCTTTGTCTTTATCTGTTATGCTTCTTGGCCCATTTTGGGGGGATATGGTAATTTCTAGCAAGAGTTTAATTTCATCTTCAGGAAGTGCTCAGTTGCCTATTTATTATTCTGTAACACGTAATTATTAAATTCTTCATAATTTAGGTTTCAATACAAACCCCATGGTTTTCACCGGCAATGAAATTACTTTAAAGTGGGTGTGAACTGAAAAACTGGTATTTTTCAGTGTCAATGGACAGTGAGGTCTTTGCTAGGGAGGGCAGCACCAGAAAAGCTGTAGAGGGGCCAGAGATTCCATATTTACTGAGGAATTTGGGAAATGGGCTGTCTGTGGAAGGCTTGTGTAGCACAGCTTACCCACTCTTGCCAGACACCTGTGTTCTGGACAGGAGGTGTGTGGTGGGATTGTGCTCTGGGCTCACAGGCAACAGCTGATACAAGAGACTGAAAACTTTGTTTTTCCTACTTGGAATTGTTATGGGATAACACTGGGGAGTGTGAGCTGAAAAGCTTGATAAAAGTTAAGTTCTCGTGCTTAGTTGAAGGACAGCCAGTGCAGTAAATCCTTGTCTGTACTGGCTGGTCTCTGACTTCTTTCACAGTTAACAGCAAACTCTTGCTGCTTTTCTTAGGCTCGAACTATTTTTGCCTCTGAGCTACCTTTTTTCCTTAATATTTGAAGTGAAACTTGTGCCAGAGTATTTCAAGTCCTAAGCGTCAGTTCTTGATCTGCTGATGTAATACTTAGACTAGATGCAGTCTGATCAAGCTGATCAGAAATTGAAATCATTTTCCATCAGTGTCTTGCCAACTTGGTGGGTCTGAACAGCAGTGCCAGTTCAGTCTTTCCAGAGTGACTTGGCTTTGAACTCTGTGTAGCCATAGCTACAGATACTGCCTCATGTGTACTTGCTGATATGAGACCTGTAAAAACATTTGTTTATATCAAAATGGCATCTGTAAATACATTTGCTGGTCATGAGGGATGTTTGTCATGAAACTTACCTGCTCTCTTGGATGTACTTGTATGGACCCTATGCATCGCCTTCAGCCGTCTCTTATTTCTCTTATTTCTTTCAACCTAGCACCTTTTAAAAATTATATGATTGCTTTAGCCAGTAATTTACCTAGTACACCATGTGTTTGAGAGAATTAGTAAATACAGATTATCTGGCACAAAGGAATTCAAAATTTGAGTGTAAAACTGAAAGTTGAGAGAGATAGTGACTTCATTGCTAGCCTGCCCTTTCTCAGAATTTTATTGTCCTTTCTGAATGAGTGTTGCTTGCACCTGTGCTGATGGAAACAAAGCCTTGGAGTTCAAATGCTGAGCAAGCTCTGCCTGGGCTTTCAGTGAACTGCCTGAAGCTCCATTGAGGATAATGACCCATTGCCCATTTACCTCTCATCTCCTTGTTTAGGCAGCCTTAAATATACTCTGTAAGAAATGAATTAATCATATTTCGCTCTTACAGATTTTGTCCCTGAAACCTGGAGCACAGTCATTACATGCTTTTGTTGTAAACCTACTGGTAATCTGTTGCTTCTTATGGGCCAGAGTGGCTCAGTTGTGGGCCTTTTCTTTCTGATTGTGGGGGAAAGCTGCTGTTGTTGTCTGAAACTGATTCACAGTGTGCCAAGTAGTACAGCTGAACTAATTTGCAAAGTTCTCTCTTGAAAACAGAATGCTTCCTGGAGTAGGTATTTTAATTTTTGCATTCCTTGCTACTTTTAATTAAAACTAATAGAAAACCTCTTTAGTTTTTGGACCCTTGTTCATGTAATTAAATCTTTGTTCTACTTAAAAAGTAGTTGGATAGACTGAGTTGTGTCTTTACTTTAAAGTAGTATTTTAGAAGAAGTTCAGAGCTGGAGTATTAGAGGAAAATTTTCTAAACCCAGAGTCATTCAAGTACTGATACATTATGTTATTGAAAGGAGAGAATGCAAGTACTGTCTTGTAAACTGAAGGCGAGCAATCCTTTATCTGAGCAGTAGTTTTGGCATTGACACTGTCAGCTAATAGCTTTGAGAATTACCTTGGGATAATTAGTGATAAGCTAGGAAATGCCTGAATTATGCAGCACTTGTCCAATCCCGCACTGATTCCTTAAGAAACTTGCAGTGGCTGTTGTCAAAATATTATGATGGGCAGCCTGACTATCCACATCTAGTATGTGTTTTGGTGATGTCAGGCAGACTTGATTGTGGAAATGCTTCCTAAATTGAGCTAGGTTCTTTTTTTTGGTTTTTTTTTTTTTTGTGTTGTTTTGTTGAGTTTTTTTCTTAATTAAAAGAAGAACTATGACAACTTCAATACAAAGAAAAAAACAGTCTTCCCAGAGTTGTAACATCTTGTCTTGGAGTCAAAGACAATTCACAATACTGAGTTAAAATAGGACTCTGAAATAAGACTTTTTTTTTTTAACCTCTAGTGAGTGGCACAGATGCTTTGAAATTGCTTTGTGGATTTTTTTCCTTAGTAATATGTAACTTGCCTTTCCCTGGAGAGAGAGGACTGCAATATCTTGGCTGCTGAGAATCCCAAGATAACAGAAGCATTAGGAAGTGCAGTGCAGAGATCCCCAGATCCTTTCACAGCCTCCCTCTGTCTGACATGGAACCAGTGCTGATGAACACTGCTGGAGCCAGGCTCAACCCTGCTGTCCTGCCAGGCTTCCATGGAAGTGCAGCAGCCTGGGCATTGCACTGGCCAGGAGCAGCATTCCTGCTGTGCTGGGCTCAGGGAGCCCTCTCAGAAGCTGGGGGTGTGAAAAGGACAGTGTGGAGACTCCTGGTCAATCTTCTTGGGCCAGCAGAGCCAGAGCAAGATGTAGTTTGGCCCAGTTTATTCCATTCCATATTCCACAAGCTGGCCTTACCCGTTTCCTTCTGCTGTTTGATCCAAAAGGCCATGTGTGCATTACACAGTGTTTAACTGATGGAAGCTCATTCTGCTCCTTGAACCTGTGATGGCAGTCTCCTCTGTACCCATGCCACTCAGTGCTGCATGTTCCTCAGTCATTGGCATAACCCAGCCTGAATTATGCATTTCCCATTCTCCTTCTGGCCAGATTTCCACTGTTAGGCATCCCTGGATTTAGTACTGGTGAACTTTGAGCTGTGGCTCACTGAGTGGGACAAGTGAGTTTACATGGTGTAGTTTAGGCTTGGCTTTGTGTACAAGGTGCAGTACTGCTGCTAGGCCTGGCCTGGCTCATGCTGCAGCACAGCTGTTCTGCATGTGAGACGCTGTATCTGAGGGTTTATTTAGACTGTGGTTCACCAGGGTAGTTCTGGGTAGCACCAGCTCCAGTGTGCTGGGTAAATCTGGGTAGCATCTGATAGCTGGCTTTTGGCTGCATTAAAAACAATGTGGAACTGTTCCTGGAAGCAGTGGCTGTGGCAAATTCTCTTTGAGAAGGTCTTAAGATGCTCTCAAGAAGGACTTCTTTTTTAATTTAGGAGGACATCTGCAGCCATTCTAAAGGGGAGGGTTTAACCCAAAGCAAACATGGCCTAGCATGATGAAAACTTCAGGATGGCATCACTCCTGCAAGGTGCCAATTCTTACATTGCATACAGCTGCCCAGAGCCAGCTGCTACTGTTTTGCTCCAGACTGCATTAACTTATTATTACTAAAGGAGAACAGGTGTTTGCTGGAGAAAATAGGGAGGTGGGATGAGAAGGGAAATGTAGAGGTTGAAAGGTGGGACTTGTTGGTGTTTGCAGGGAAACAGAAGGGAAAGGCAGCAGTTACCTGATGTCAGCTGATTTACCCTGTTCTGGTGAAGTTGTATCTTAGGAATGCTGTCTGGTTGATGAACATACCAAGGCTGATTCTGCTTTTTGTGTAACTGCTGTGCACTGGAATACTGAATTAAAACTCCTCAGGCCCTTCTGATCTCAGGGTTGCTGATGAACCAACAGATGATGCTGGGACACCAGTTGAAACTGCTTTTTCCTTGCTCTTTTGAGCAGCTCCTGTGTCTCCATTCCTAGGAAGAGTATTGCTTAGACTTGCAAACCTTTGCCAGTTTTGTTGAAATTGCCTTTGTTCAAAAGTTTGTGTCTGACACAATCACAGTTTGTTTTTTTCTAAGGAAATGATACTCCTAAACTTGCTAATTCCTGTCTTTAAGCCATTATGTTGTCTTCAAAATATTTGTGTTTTAATAATTGTATACTTCATAGTCAAAAAGTTGCAGGAAAGCAATCTGTTTACCAAGCTGTAATATTTATAAATACACAAAGTTTAGAGTTTGATGTAGACTTAAAATGAATTGAGGTGTGTTATGGGATGGAGATGGTTGTAGTTATTTGTAATGCTCTAGAGGTGTGATGAGTGTGATCATCAAGGTAGCATTAAAGGCACTCAAGCACCTTACAGGCCATGATAGAATTTTATTGCAGTAGAGTTTGGGGTTACACACCTGGTTGTTCCTGGCATTTGAACAAGTGTTTCTAATTGCAAAGAATTTACTTTTTGTATTTTCTAGTACATTTTGTAGTTGTGTTTCTCTTTCATTATGTGTATCTAGTCAGTGTTCTGGGATGCTTCTGTGTTGTGGAGACTAAGAGGTAGAAAGAAGGCTTTTTCCTCACTGAGAATTTGTAGGGAATTTTGGGCAGTTGAACTTCAAGCTGACACTCTCCTATTAAAGACTTGTCAAGGATGGCTCCATAAAGGTCGGGAAGAGCTCTGGTGAATCAATCTAAGGCTGTCATGAATTCTTTATAATAAAAAAAGTAATTCTAATAGCTGAAAGTTGAAAAAGAATGGGAGATGCTGAATTCTGTGGCTGTCATCTCACATGCTGTTGATCCTAAGCAAAAGAAACCCCCTACTAATCACTGAAAACATCTCAATGCATTGAAAAAAATTTTCTGGTTCTCTGTGTGAGCAACAAAAATTTATACATTTTTGCATGTATATACATAGAGATTTCTTTCAAGATTAGTATTATTGCTCCTAATGCTGTTTTGTTTAGTGTATGGCCCATTTCCTCTGTTTATTCTGTATCAGTGACCAGTTGCTGAGAATAATATTCATTCTGCAAGTGATCTGGTCTTTCCCATGAGAAGCTGATATCAGATGAGGCTTAGGGGAGGAGGGGGAGGGAGCACAATCCATATGCAACTGGACCTCGTCACAGTTTGGAATATGGAGAAGTTAGAGTTACAGATCTTAAAAATGGCTTTGTTTACTTTTGACTCTGTTATGTTGTTAAAAGGAGAGAAAGTACACTTTTAAAAATGATTATTTTTGCTTGCTGTTTGATTTTGTACTTCGTATGATAAGTGACCTTTGGATATAAGATATTCCCTGCATGGTGGTTGTCCTTGAGGTCTAATTACAGTGTGTTCCTCTAGCTCCCAAGTTCTTGCTAAAAATGCACTTAGGAGCTTAGCTTCCTTTGGCCACGGTTGTATTTTGAAATTGTATTGCCCTGTTCTTTGCAGTTGATTTGATTTTTCTCATGTCATTTTCTTAGTTTAGTCAATTTATTTATAGGGGTTTTTCTGAGTTGGGGAGCTTTTGTTTGTAGCACTGTAACACACTTTTAGCAAATCAACCTTCTGTGAAAGATTAGGTAAATCACCCAAGTTTTCATTTAAAGCTAGCCAAGTAAAACAGGAGACTGGGGGAACAGCAAGGAACTTATCTTTTTTATTTTTTTTTTTTGTATGAAATGTTTTAAATTTTTACTTTGACCATGGTGTATTTTGGCTTCTCATCAGCTACTTGAATAAACAATTACACTTTAAGTCAGTCTGGATTTTTTTTTTTAGGAATATCTGAAAACTTATATACTAGAAGATGTTAAATCAGGTTAGTTATAAGCTCAGCTTTTTTTTCTATGGTTTTACTGTCATAAAAGATCTCTAAACCATCTTGTGAGTACTCAGTGAGATGAGCCCTTGCAAGTATGTGGAAAGACCTCATTTCCTGCATTATATTGGTAGAATATATTTAGCTGGAATTTACCTGCATCCTAGTTTTCCTTCTTTCTGCTGGTTAGTTCTGTGTGTTTAAAGCCTTCAATATTCTGGTTTTTTGAGACTTTAATAGTAACCACGTCTTTGCCCACAGATGAGCAATATTGGGGTGAAGCTGCTCCAGATGGGGCGGGGCAATTTTACAACTCTGGTTACTCCAGAGGTGTTTACCTCTCCCAGCTCCGCATTCCTCACACTTCCCTTCCCAGCTTCCCCTGCTCACAAAGTGCCAGGCTGAGTATTCCATGGCTTACAAAGCCAACAGGAATGTGGGTAGTTTTCAGCTGGATTGGCCAGTTGGATTTGTGCTGTTCCCACTCTGGCTCCCGAGATTCCTTGGGAATGCTGATGCCGTTTGAAATGTTGTAGTGTGGGCTTGAACTGGGATAGGTTGATGGTGAAATTGGATCTAGTGCAGAGTGAAGGTGTTTGTGTGCATGGAATGTAAGAGGGAAGAGGAAGGGCTGTAGGGTAGAAAGGTCTAAGAGGCATTAACTGAGAAGAAAGAGTTGGTAGAGCAAATTTAAGGAAGGAGAAGAAAGTTGAGCTCAGAGATAGGGAAGGAGAGCATCTGTAACATTGCTGCCTTGTGAGTGCCTGGAGAAATAAGAAGCCACTGCAGACATGAAGGAGCTGAGCCTAGGATTGGAATGCCTCTGCTGAGACAGAAACTTAGAGATCTTGGAATGCCTGGCTGGAAGGCTCTGGAGCACATATTATCAATTCTTATTCATAAAAGCAGTCAGGCTGCCACTTTGATGAGGTTCAGAGGCTCTTAGAGGACACAAGTATAACTTAGTGCATCCTGTGGGAATCACTGTCTTAGGTGTGAATCTAGGGAGAAGTCTTGTCTAACCAAATCAATTAGTAGGAAGCAGGCTTGGTGCAATAGAAATTTTTGGAAAAGTTTGGCATGATTTTTACTGCTGGATTTGAAAGAGTGAAAGTGTGAGAAAGTGGGGAGGCAGCAGATCGAGGAGGTTCTGAGGCATGGCAGGATGCTGGAGTATGGGAGAGAATAAACAACAGGCTTTTTTCTTAAGTGAATGAGCCTGGTTTAACTACTGGCCCCTTCAAGGTAGAAGAGAACTAATTTAAAAGGAGAGGCAGACATCATCATTTGGAAGTGAAATTGTGCAGCAAGGAAGTTCTTAGAGAACTGGCAGAAACCAGAAAATGCCCAGCAATGACAATGAGTGTGTTCGTTCCTATTGCTTTTCCATCTGTACTTTTTTCAATTAAAAAAATCTTCAAATTGCTTCAGAACCAATTGTAGCTGTACTTCAAGCTGCATGTGCCCCTAAACAGAGGTGCTATAAATCAAGAGTATCCACAGAGCTGATACTCAGAGGAGCTCAAAGGCCTAAGATTGTAATTTTGGTTGTGAGGACTCAAATTAACTGAACAAGATAATTTCTGATAAGGAGCAAAAGAGAGGTTGAGCTGAGGTCGTGGAGGAGAAGCCACGAGTGTCACTGCCCCTTTTGGTAGTGGCAGAGGCTTAGCTAAGCTCCATGGAAAACTGTAGCCTCAGTGTGGTTCCTCCTGTTTGGAGCCTCCTGTCTTTTCAGGAATAAACACAACATTATTTCTAGGTACAGAAACCCAAAGGGGAATCATGTCTGTAGCCGCTGTATTAATTAGCAGTGATTAATAAGTAAGACCAGTAGAAGTTGGTCAGTGTGTGAGGTGTAGAATACATAAACAGGAAAATAACAGGTTCTCCAACTTGTGCAAATACCTCCCTATTTTTTGACCTGGGGCATTAGTTTCAATATTTCCATAACTTCTCTATTCCCTTTTTTTTTTTTTTAATGTGGCAATTGTAGCTTTTAAGGAGCCAGTTTGCTTAACTTTCAGTTTTTTATAATCTCAAAGAGGGAAATTTAGGAGTGATTGAAACTTCTGCAATGAAAAGGCTGCTCTGGCAGTTGGAGTTACTGTCCTGCTTGTTAGAGCTGGGTGATGCAGGAGGTGTTAGAAGTGGATGTGTAAGATCCTACAAGGTAAAATCAGCTTTGTTGCTACTAAATTGCCAACATTTTTTTTTTTTTTGCCAAGTTAGAAGGAATTCATCTTAGTGAAACAGTGCTCACAAAATTGGGAGAACAGAGGTTTTATGAACCTTTGATGCTGGGCAGGTTTTTTTCGTTGTTGTTGGATTTTTTTGTGGGTTTATTTATTTTTTTTTTTTTAAAGATGCTGTCTATAGCTAAGGAATCTGTCTTTTGTGGTAAGCTTGACCTAAATTGTGGGCTGGAGTTCTTGGTTTCTTCAGCTCTGTGCTTTGGCTTTCAGAAAGTCAGCTGTCATGGTAATTTGTGGTGTTTAAAATAAAAGGGGGTACTGAGTGATAGCCATCTTTTAGTCTGCTTCTCCATCTTGAGCTTTGTCCAGTGTTGTGTAGGATTTTTAAAGCCTTATAGGAGTGAGACAGAGAAATGGTTTTTAAAGTTGGATGGTATCCTGTTCAGCGGCTGTTTTTTGGATGTTTTTATATTTATATGTATGAAAATGTGCATCACGTATGTGCATACATGATGTCCTTGTTTCAAAGAAGTCATAAGTATTTGTTCAGTGTGATTATTCTGTGAAGTGGTTTTCTTCTGAACTTTACTTTCTGATCCATGCCCACAGACTTTCATTAGCTCTAGGTTTTGGAAACCTGCATGGATGGATCGCACAGGACCTTGCAAGGCTGAGGGTGGGGAGGAGGTTGAGGCAGGGGTGCTGAAAAGCTCACTGCTGTTGAAGAACCTTTCCCACAAGGTTTGCTTGTGAAGTGGATTTGTGAGTGCGTAATACTTGAAATTTCACGTGAAATGCGGAGATGAAAACTTGGATGTGTTGTAAATGCAAAGATCCACTTAAAAGTAATGCTGACTTTGATTTGTGTAGCAATTAAATAATTGTACCAATGTTTGGAAATTTAGGACAAGGAGGAAGCAAGAATTGTGCACTGGTAGTTGGGGAAAGGTGGCCAGGAGGCAGAACCCAGTGCCCTGGGATGTAATCAGGTGCTGTGTGAGTGGAGCTGTGGACCTACTGATGTTGCCCTTATTTGAGTGTAGAAGCATTTTTAGAAGGAAGTGAGACATTTGATAATCCCTCAGTGAAGTGTTTGGGGTTTGAACTCAGTACAGATCTGTTCTGGTTTCCTCTGTAATAAATGTGGTAAGCCTTTATCATTTTGCCAATTAGTGATTCATTATGGTTAAATGTCATGATAGATGTGTCTATATTTGAAAGCAGCAATCATCAGCTCAGTCTGAAATAACCTTATATGTACACAGCACATTGTTCTTATTTTGATTGTTTTGTTGTGGTTTGGGTTTTGTTTATTTGCTTGTTTTTCTCAGTCTTTATCTGATCAGAAAAAGGAAGTTGAGGTCTCAGGGTCATCTCAAAATGCAGGCATTTAAAAATCTGGGGGAAAAAAAAACCAACAAAACAAAAATCCAATCCCAAGGCATCTGGTTAATGAGTAAAGTTGTTGAAAGTTCATACTTGAAAATGCACATCAATCAGGAGTTCCCAGTAAAGCTTATAAGGAATATTTCATAAAAATAGGATTACGAGCGGGCCGTGTTCTCAATCACAAACTTTTGCAGCAGTATTCAAGAACATTGTGCACTTTTGAGTTTTCAAGTCACTTGCATCTAAACCTTTGTTAACCAAATCTATGTGTTTTTGCTTCAGTAAAGTATTTATTTTTCATGCTATCAAAGGTGATTTCTAATAAAAACAGAACAATTGCACATTGGGTATTTTTCCTCCTAATGTGTTCATGTTTTTGTTTTCTTTAGTATCAGATATTGAAGGTGGTGATACTTTGCAGCTCAGAAAGGAACATGCCCTCAAGATATTTGCTTACATCAATTCATGGACACAAAGGTAATTTTGGATTGAGTTTGAATGCTGAGGATGCTGGATCTCAACAGCAGTTTTCCCTTTTTAAAATACAGTAGAGTGATTAGAATTAGCAAATTATTAATGTGGAGCTAAATGATACTTGGAGAATAAAGACTGTTTTACTACGTAGAAAATAAAACCAAACTCGTTACCCAGTGCATTTTGGGCAAAGCATATTTTGAATGCATTTGGCATTCTGGGTGCTATAGTAATTGTGTAGAAAAACAAACAGCTCTATTGTGGTGACAAACAATGTGTCTTGCTGCTTTAACATGAAATTTTGTGATCATCTTCTGCAGAGGCAGGGTAGGGTAAGAAGAATTTAAGAAAAGGTGACTGAATGGAACCATCATGTTAAATTTTTCTCTGTGTTCTAATATTCTAAGTCCTTGATGAAGGATTGCAGCCCATAGCTTCTAAACTGATAAAGAAAATGCTTTGCATGTTTTTGTCTTAAATCAACTACATTATTCCTTTTAATCTAGTACTTAAATTACTGTTGTTTTGAGCTTGTTTCTTTAAAGTAGTGGTATCATTACATCATGATATAATGATATATTAGTTTACAGCTACTTATTTTTTTCCAGCAGAAGAAAATGTATGGATATTACTTTTTAGAAAGAATCTACAGTGGAGTTGTTTGGAATTTAGTGTTTAGCAGTAGTTTTAAGACCAAACTGAATCTACTGAATCATAAGTAATATTGGGAAAAGCACAGAGAATAAATTGGAAAACCTTAGTCGGGTATTTAGAAGACTCCAAAAGAAAAAAAAAAAAAGTAATGTCACATTTTGGATACCTGTGAAAGTAGGAAACCTTCTCATCCTCATTTTGCCCAAAAATTATAAGCCAAGTTCACTTTCTTCACTATGTGCTTTTAGACACAGACAAGGAATTTTTAAATCAAAATACACAGCAGGCACAGAAACCAGACTCCTGACATTTCTTGACAGGTCCTAGATGCCAAGTTTGTCAGAGAACAATTGCAACCCAGTTTTCCAGGTCATCATCTGTTCAGAGTTTTGTTCTGTTCTACAGCTTGACAAATGCAACCTGAAGGGGAAAAAAAAAATTGGATAATATTTTGCTCTTTATTTTCTTCTGGTTTCCTTGTTACCTTCCATATGTGGTGGTTTCATACTGAAAGAGCCTGGAGAACTGTCCTTAAGCTGGTTGAAGGAGAATCTTAACAAAGAGGCCACAGGAAGTAGTTCTACTTGTAATTTTAGTTTCATGTTCTGTCTCTACTCTGACAAATGGGCTTTTGAGAATTCTGCTGGTTTTGGGTTTGAGGCCTTCCTTAAGAACAACTTTTTACTTTGTTGCCTGTAGTTTAAATCTTTGCTTTCCTTCAGAAGATCACTTGGTGTCTCTTCCTGAAGAGCACCTTTTTCTTCCATCTGCATGTAGTGTTTCCATTTTAGTTTTCTTCTGTAAATTGTTACATTGAAAGAAGTAGCATGCTCATTTTTTAGTGATCTCCTCAGTTTTTGATGGAGCTCTTCTTCCTGTGGGCTCCACATTCCAACAGAGGAAGACTTGGAAGTTTTGCACATACCTCTGTCTTGGAAAAGAATTCTCCAATGTGTGAGAAGTCATCACGAGACTTTTCATTGTTATTGAGGATGATTTGTTGCTCTCAAGTGGGGCAGTAATTTCAGGCATAAGCGATGGACCTTTTGAACAAATTTTTTCCCCAGGATAAATGCTTGAGGATACACTGGGTTTTGCCTGCAGTCCCTTGTTGTCATTTGTTAACATGAAAATACATTTACAAGTAAATGACAAGAATGTTTTTCACATGGGTAAAGGCACACTCCATTTAGACAATATTTAAGGGATTTTTCTTTCTGCACAAATGGAACAAAGGGGTTTAGATGCTTCAGTCACTGTATCTGTGCTGGAATTAGGGAATCCTGAATGTTACCTTTTTGTCTAACCCACTGAAAAAAATAAATATCTTATTTCAGAAAGTATGTGCTTTAAGAGCTGTAGCTCAAGGGCATGTTTGTGTTCCATCAAGAGAGGCAGCACCCTCTGTCATAGCTCTGGGTTCTCTTGATTTTTTTTTTTCCTCTAAAAGTTATGATTTATTAATCCCAGTTTCTAAATGCTGTGTTTGCAGAAAACAATTTAATTGCTAATTACTGATGATTTCTTGCCCTGTCTACTGATTTCATTTCAAAGTGATACATGTGGTTTTTGTATTATTTTAATATCTGAGAACTCTGTGGACTGGAGTCCATGGTTCTCTGTCTGCCAGGAGATGGAGAACATCTCTGCTGCAAGACAGCTCCCAGTTTGTGCAGCAGTTATGCTGTGTGGTAGAGCTTGAGTCAGAAAGAGCAGAGTCCATCTCCAGAGTCAGTCACAAGCACAAAGCCTTGATTTTGTTCTCCAGTAAGTAAGGACACTGCAATGATGGCTTTCTTTTCTGTGTTCTCCAGGATTTAAATCTGTCTACAGGAATATCCTCCACCTTTTTTGTCAGAATGAGAGAGGTGCTTGTTTTTATGGAGGGAGCAGCTATTCCCAGACAATGGGTTTAGGGTACCTACCTCCAGGGTTTCTGCACCCAGAATCTATTTGGCATCCATAATTATCCTTGCTCACAATTAGAGTTACATTAGAGCTTTTGAACTTGATGATTTAATTGATTTTTTAATGATATTGTCAAAGGATGGTGTAGAGTTTTCCCCTCTTGTTCTTTGCAGTTTACTACAGTGTGTCGGTAGGTAAGCAGGGGAATAATCTCTGAGCCTGCCAAGTGAAGAAAGTACTGGAGATACTTGAGCAGCTTTTTCCTAGATGGATATAGGATATCAGTGTGCATGGGATCACCCTCCAAATGCAGATAAAGGAAGTGAACTTAAATAGTCCATTAAAAATAAAATTACTTTGCAGCCCTGTTGATTTGAAAATAGCAATAACGAGTTCTTACACAGCTGACAAGAATGTCAGGATGATTTATTGCGGTAAAGAGCAATAGAGAAAACCAGAGGAGGAAATGGAGCCAGAAACATACTGAAAAACGTGACTTCTTCAGTAGCACAGTGACCTTGCCCACAAGACTTTGTTTCTGTATTTTCCTTGCTGTAGCAGCTGCTAAATGATAACAGGGACTTCATAGTTTTGGTAAGCATTTGGAAATAATGGGATGTTCTCAAGGCTTAAGGAGGGTTCTGTGACTCCCACTTGCTGCCGAGTGGAGTCTGTTTCATTTGGATTTCCTTTATTTTATGATTCTGTCAAATAACCCATTGTTTAAAATGTTTTAATGTGAAGAGTTCTCTCGGTAAAGCACCCGTCTGATTTTAACTGTAGGAATTTTTTTTCTCTGTTTTCTTCCAGACAATGTTTGTGCTGTTTCAAGGAGTATAAACATCTGGAGATCTTTAACCAAGTAGTTTGTGCGCTTATTAACTTAGTGATTGCCCAAGTCCAAGCTCTGCGGGACCAGCTCTGTAAACATTGCACTATTAATATAGATTCAACATGGCCAGAGCAGAGTAATCATGCTGATGAGCCCCTGAATGTAGAAAGAGAGTCTCATGAAGAAGAAAATGGAGAACGACAAAAACCTCTAGAGAAAAAGTTTGATTCCCCAAGAACTTGTGTCCTGAGCGAGGAGGAGCCTGCAAAGAACACTGATGCTTTTAGCTTGTGGAGTACTGATGAGAAAGAGAAGCTGCTGCTGTGTGTGGCAAAAATCTTTCAGATTCAGTTTCCTCTGTACACAGCTTATAAGCATAATACTCACCCCACAATAGAGGTACATCTTCTCTTTGTGTCTGTCTTGAATTATTTGGTGAAGGGTTAATTGTTCTCATTAATGAGCAGATTGGTGTGTGTTGCTTTCACTCAGGATGGGCACTGGCACGTTCAGCTCTCCTGTTGACTTCAGTAGAGCTTTTCTAAATGGCACACACTCTTCCACTTTCTTGAAAATATGCTTAATTGTTATAGGTAATATATTGATAAGTGTTGGCTGGAACTGTACACTAAATTATTGTGCTGTTTAAATAATAGATAGGCAAAAAGGGGACCGTAGTGAAGGCTTTCTTCCAGAAGGTAATCCATTAATAGTTTACCAGTTTTTTTTCATTCCAATATGTGGTTCTAGAAGCAAAGCTTCATGAAGTAAACTCTGTGCAAGACCAAACTTGTTAGAACAGCTGATTATTTGACTGGAATAACTGAGCTCTACACAGGTTGCTTTGTTCCAGGGTGCTGATTTTTCTCTCTGATGTTTATTATGGCTGCCATTCACATTTTCCCTATTTTCCTCTTAAAAAAAAAATAAAATATCCAAAGTCCTGCCATGTCTAATTCACAGTTTCTGAAATAAATATGATGGTGTTAGCATTTTGTAGTGGAAACAAAACGTTCTTGGAATGGTTGATTTTTGATGCTACTTGTAGTAGCCTAATAACCAAGAGTTATTTTATAATATTTGTATGCAAATTAGATGTACATTTCACTATATAGGAAAAGCTTCTATCCACCAAACTTCTGAGAGAGTCAGAGTGGAGAATTAAAGAGCAGGTAACTCAGTCCTTCTATTTTTTATTTAGAGATTTATGGGAGCTCACTGGAGCTTGGGTTGAAATTTGCTTTATAAACCTAAGTCCAAAATGAGAAGATGCTGAATCAGATATATCATGTAAGTTAGGGTGGTCACAACATCTGATCAGTTCTTACTGAATGAATGCTGTCCTGCCTGATGAGAAGTGGAGTTAAAGCCCCCTACAGAGCAAGTTTTTTAGGTTTGCTGGATTTTGGTTCTTGTTCTTCTCCAAACCATATGGGCGTAAGTTAACAGAGGTAGTTTCAAGTATATCTGTATAGATATAAAGTGAATTGATTTATCTTTTGCACGCCTGTGGGACATGTACTAAGACTGGCTTCAGAGGAATGTGGAATGAACAGTTCTGGAACAGCTTTTCTGTGGACTATCACACTTTCTTCTTTTAAATTACTATTTCATGTATTTTTTTTCTCTTTGAATTTCACTTCCAAACCATCAAAAGAAAATCTCCAGGTGTCTGATGGGATTTCTTTTTTGCTTGGTGTGCAGCCTTGGAGTGATTTAGATCCAGATCTGTTGTAGGTTCCTGTACTGTCATGATGCCCATCACTCCAGACATACTAAAGTATATATATGTGTCATCTCTTATACATCACTTGAATTATAAAATACATTGACTAGCTATCTTAAAAACATAAGGGGAAGCTGAAAAAGAAAATCACTTCCTGAGGTACTGACAGGTAAAGGAATTTTTTTCCCTTTCTGCTAGACTTTGTGTTTCCAGGTCTGGGTTATGGAGGTGTGCAGGCCTGCCTTATTTGTGTACCTTTTTGTGGGGGTGGGGGATGTTTATTTATTTTGCTTTTAAAAGGTCCCACCATTAATAATTTTTCTTACAAACTGATGTTTTCTGTATCTGGGAAGCACTAGGATGCTGTTTTTCTGCTGTTTTAATGTCAAAACTTTCTGCTCCCATGAGCGACTTGCTGAGGTTTAGCATTTAATTTTGGATTTCAGTCTAGAGCACATCTTAGCTGAACTGAGACAACTTATTAGTCCCTGCAATAAGAGCACTTCTTGCTTTAAATCAGGCTTGGTTTCAGTCCTCAGGAGATCCTAAAATAAAAAATCTCTGCTTTAAGTGCATTAGCTGTACTTGTCAGTTAAGCAGATCCCTGAGCAGCCTAAATCTGCCAAAAATTTGTTGGAAGAAGCTGGTGTAGCTCTCCCTCTTCCACTAAACAGTTCCTTTGCCTGGAAAAAGGGAAATTTGCTGATCCAGAACAGACTCCAGTCTCCACCCTGACAGACTTCAGAAATTCCTTGTGTTAAATTCTTGAGGTGAACTTTCACAATTTCATGGAGTTATCACATGCATTAAGGTTTTGCTATGCCTAGAAATGGCCTCTTAGGCTGCCATTTAAGAATTTCCAGGGTAAGGCTTTCCCACGGTAACAATTAGCAGTCAATATTTCCCTTGTCCTTTGCTCTGCAGATGCCTCCAAGGGCTTTGTTCTTAATGGCAGCCACAAACCTTGAAGTGTAATCCTCTTCTCAGCTGCTTGCCAAAGCCATTTTACACTGGACTATCTGGTGAAGAAGGAAAACATTCACGTGGAAGCAGGAGATTTCCCCTGATTTAGGAGTTCATGAAGTTGGATGAAAATGAGCAGCAAAGCAAGATCTGTTGGTAGTCAGAAAAGTGTCTCTACCTGTAGGATCATAGAGATGTTTCCTTAAATGATATGGGCTAAGAATTGTTTGCATCTCTTACAACATATCTAAAGTGGGAGTGAAGACCACAACAGCCTGATTGGTATCCAGAAGAGCCATGTACACACCTCTCGAAATTTACCAACATTTTTGGTGCCCAGAGGGGTATTTATGTCTCTTTTTCATCATAGTCAAAATTAACTCAAAGTATTTTTAAAAATGTGGTTGGTTTTTTTTGAGAAATGTTCATACTTTGAAATTAAATTTTTTTTTTCTTTATGGGATATTTTAATCCCTTGCATACAGGGTGATTTATGATTGTTTGCCCTGTCCTTTTTGTACTTAGTGCAGCAAGTGAAATACCTGGAATGGGCGCTTCAGAGGAGGGGAGGAAAGAATTTATAGAAGGAAGATCTTAAAATCCTGTCGAGAAGGAAGCAACAATGTGAAGTGCACTCCTGAACTTTGCACTCTCTCAGATTGAACAATGAATCTGAAGGGAGTAACCTGACCATTTAACAGGTCTTGACAGAGGATGAAATTAAAGAGGAGACAAAATCAGTTGTTGAGATGTCTGTATCTGCAGTCCCTGACTTTTTGGAGTCTTGTGCTCTCTGCTTTTCCTTTTCCAGTAAATATTTTCTTGGAGAATATATGTGCTTTCTGCCAAGGTTGTGTCCAGGTCAGACCTCAGCCAGTAGATTTTATTATGGAGTGTTTGGAAGGAACTTAAAAGCTCATCTCATTCCAGTCCCCTGCCGTGGGGACACCTTCCACTATCCCAGGTTGCTCCAAGCCCTGTCCAACCTGGGCACTTCCAGGGATGGGCAGCCACAGCTTCTCTGAGAACTCTGTGCCAGGCCTCTC
Source organism: Cettia cetti (assembly GCA_013401135.1). NCBI lineage: Eukaryota > Metazoa > Chordata > Aves > Passeriformes > Sylviidae > Cettia > Cettia cetti. The sequence continues at coordinate 131,114 of VZUI01090234.1, forward strand.
CACCCTCATAGGGAAGAATTTCTTCCTAATCCTAAATCTAGCCCATCCCTCTGGCAGTTTGAAGCCATTCCCTCTTTTCTTTTTTGCTGTGTGACTTTGGGACAGCACTATATCTGCCTGCCTTTCTCAAAAGTCCCTCTCCAGCTTTTCTCCAGGTAAAGGTCCTTTCTGGAAAGCTGCTCTAGCTTCTCCTGAAGTGCTGGTGAGTTTTAATAGATTCCCATATTAGATTCCCATGAGGAATTCTCTTCTTTCCTCATAAATTCAAGTTTAAGGAACTCTTAGACTGTTCTGTTTCCCATCTGTGAGAACATAAGTCACATCTCCAGACTCAGTCTCTCAACTACAGCCTTTTGCAAGCTTTGCAGGACTTGTGCAACAGCCCTCTGAGTTTGGGATTTCTGCATTCTAAGAACTGCAGTTCACTCCACAACAAATCTCTGCTTTTTTCAAGAAAACTAATGAAATTTCTCACACCATTTCTGCAGTTTCCGTGAGCAGAGCACTGAACACCTTTTCTTGCTGCTTAAAAACATACCACCTACTGCCTTCAAAGCTGTTTTAAAAATAACTGGTAGAGTATCACGAGTTCAGGCATGACTTAGAGTTCAGCAGAAGAAAAAAAGAAAATAAATGCTTAGCTATAATATGAGCATATTGAATAATTCAAAATGTTTGTATCACACTTAATCCATCCAAAATTGCTTGCCTCCAGCATCCTCTGGTACAGTTCTAAGAAGCTTACTCCTACACAGCTATTTAAAATATATTCAGGAAATTTCATTTAAAAACTTAACTTCGTGTTAAACTTGCATTTGATTTGTGGCTATCAATACTGGGTGTTTGGCATGGGGGAAGGAGAAGAAGAGGAGTGTGTGGCTTTACCTCCATGGCAATGTTGGGTTTTACAGCCACTTTTTATACCTCCAGTGCCCTTTTGCCCCCAGCAATGTGCATGAAACCCACAATATCTTACAGCCCTGATAAGGAAACTTCCAGTCTGTACTGCCCAATAAGTGGATGTTGTGGACATTAAAAAGAAACGCTATTTTCCTAAACCATTTTAAGTTTAATGCTTCTAGAAAATAGATTTCTTGTTCCAGCAAGTAGCTAGCAGAGTGATAGGGTGATACCATTCCTTCCCCTTCTTCACTTAATTCACTCCTGTAAAAGTTTGACATTTATTTTGTACAATGTGTTTTGTTATATATAAAAAATAAAGTAGTTGAAATTAAAGATTTTTAGTATTTCCATGGCAATGGATATTTTGACATTTAACCCTTTAAATCATCAAATGTAGGATCGTAGGATGTCCTGCAGTTCATGTCAATTCAGATGTTTGCATATCTCATCTTTATTAGAAATTGCATTCCAAAGTCCCTGGATTGGTTCTGGTTTGTATTTCTCTGGTGTGACAGACCGTGCCCTTTGCCATATTCCTGTTGAAAAAAACGGTGATCTGAATATAGGTGGGATTGAAGAATAATCTGTTAATCCAGCCTTTGAGACACACTGCTGAAGTGTTCTCTGAAGTGTTTTTATGTATTTATATATATTAACAGATGTAAAAGGAATGGAAAATCTGTTTTACAGTGGAAAAATTGAGCAAAGCTTGAGCTTCTATCTTTCTCTGAAGTAGGAATTTGGGTTTTTTTATTGTTGACTGTGATACCTGGTAAATGGTGGTTATTTTGTACTATAAACATGTTTTTAGTGCTTGAGTTAATTTTAATTTTTTTCTTTAAACAGGATATTTCTGCTCAAGAAAGCAATATATTAGGGGCGTTCTGTGATATGAATGTAAGTTGTCCACTTTTAAATAGGTGCACATTTCCTTGAAACTTAAAATAACCGTGTTCATTCCTCTATATGGATTTATGTTACACTTATGTAGCTTTTGAATTTCCTGTATTTCTGAATGATCTAGTATTGATTCTTCTCCTGTGTTTTGAACCTTTCTAGGATGTAGAGGTACCATTGCACTTGCTTCGTTATGTTTGTCTGTTTTGTGGAAAAAATGGCCTTTCCCTCATGAAGGATTGTTTTGAGTACGGAACCCCCGAGACGCTGCCGTTTCTTATAGCACATGCATTTATCACAGTGGTGTCCAATGTGAGTATTCCCTTTCAACTCTTCCACCTGAACACAAAAAAAAAAGAAAAGGAATCTGAACTCTGCAAGAACTCTGTGGGACCAGGGAGGGATAAAAAGGCTGTAAATTTTCCATGTTGGGAATGAGGTTTATTCATGCAGAGCATTTCGTTATCCAAACCCTCTGCATCTCCTGGCAGCACGCAAGCAGTTTTCCAAGTTGTACCTAGATAGGAAAATTGTAAGAGCCCCCAAAGATACTTCAAAGAGTGTTGTCAGAGGCCATTTCTGTCCCTGAAATTGTGCTGTGGAAGTGGTTTTAGTTTCTTCAGGGTATTTTAACTTTTTAGCTTTTCCTTATGAGGCACAAAGGAAGAGCCTGTGGATTTCTCTTCAATTTCCTGTGATTTTATACCATTATATACATTTGCAGCATAGAGGTAATAATTTTTTTCTCCACTTAGTTTTAGAATGCATATCCTTCATCATTTCTGCATGTTGAAATCACAGGGATTTTTGACTGGCAGAATTATGGATTGATTTTAATGGAGATTTGGAGGAGATTGGTGATAAAAACAAAACCCAGTCCTTGAAGAAGGACATATGAAGACTTAGTGTAATGTCAGGATAGAAATTGTGACCTATCTTGTGGATGGGCAAAAAGAAAACCAGAAGTTTGTTATACCTTGCACAAAGTGAGTTTGACATGATTTTGACACTGATTGCAATTTGAAATACTTAAAATCAGATGCTTCCTCCCACACATCTTCCCTCCTTCCTTGTTGCTGTTACTGCCCAGCAGGGAGGATGTTCTGAGGGAACCAGTGATTGAAATCCAGCTGGTGTTGGGGGTCTGTATCCCACTCTCTTGATCCTTTAGTGTGGTAATTCCTGACTTGCAGGTCAGAGAACAAATGGGCAAGGCCATGATCTGCTCCATTCTTTCCAACCTGCCCAGGAGGGCTGGTGCAGCACCTTTCCATATTTGATTGTGGGATATGCTCTCAATTTGTGAGATCTGTTCTCTGTTGGCCTTTTTGTGTAAGCTGATGTGTTCTTCATCTCTAGCTGCTGTTGGCGCAGTCCTCATCAAACCACCTGCTGAAAATGTGTGCTATTGGAGCTTACTTGGGCTCAGAAGGAAAATTTGGTCGTGGAACCAAACATTTTTGCAGTTTTGTTTTTGTTTTATTTTTTGTGAGAAGGGCAAATCTGCTTGGGCAATGAGTGGCAGCTCTCTATCGTACCAGCATGTTTTTAAACCAGCAGTCTGACTGCAGATTCCATTTCCTGGGTATCCTCTATCAGTGCAACTGCCTTTCTTCTTTGACCTTTTTGGAAGTCTTTTTCTCCACATAAATTGTTTGTTTTCCTTATTTGTAGTGATGTGCCCTATCCCAAAATCCTACTCAGCAAAGTTTCTCTTTTCAGATATTTACTTGGCAACTTTGCCTTTTTCTTAGGTTCTAGTAGGTAACCCATTAAGCTGGCTCTTGCAACAGTTTTAGATGAGTTCTATGGCTAAACCTGGCAGATAAAATGAAATTCAACCCAAACCATAACCAAAATTACTGTTCCTTCAGCCTCTTCCAGCATTGCAGCTTTTCCCATTCAACAAGAATATTTCTTTTGAACTCCGTTTAAAAAAATTATATTTAGATTTTATTTTTATGTGTCAGTTCACTACAGAAAATACAAGAAAATGTTTTACGTGTAATGTGCTCTTATTCATCCACTTGCTGCATTTTGGTGTCTCTCAGTGTACTTGGAAGCACTGCTGCTGTCTTTCAAATGCAATAGATTTTTTACAGCCAAATGAGGCAGCTAATTTTTTGGACAAATACCTTTGACCTTGCCAATATTAAATACTTCTCCACCTCTATAATGATGCATGCACTCAGGATTTTGATGTAATGTTTCTCTTTCCTGATTGTTTTTTTATATCATTTAACTGTATAATTCATAGAACTTAGGTAAATATTAAAAAATGTTTCTGGTTGTGAACCAATGCACCAAACTAAAAAAAAAAAAAAAGCATTCACAAAAGTGAACAAGTTATTGGTGGTCTCAGCAAGGAACTCTGCTAATCTGACTTAGTTTTATCCCAATACTTTTGATTTTATGGGATGTAGAGATATTTATTCCAATAATAGCTCTGCACTGTCAATTGGTAACTTGTTCCCGATGTGCAAAGCCAGCCCACAGTGTGTAGCAACCCTTAAATACATTTTCACAGCTGTAGTAACTCTTGAGAATGGCACTTAAGTAGCCATTCTTGTAAGGATTCCTTGAAATATCCAGTATTCCAATGCTGGAATTGTTTTTCAAGTCTCTAAGATAAAGGAGTTTTTTAGCCACTACCTTCTAGAAATTAATTACCTCTGGTAAAGAGCAAATAATAGAAAAAAACCCCTCTCTGAAACTTGAGAACCGAACAGATGCAGTGAATACTTAAAAGCAGGTGGAGGGAAGAAGTGATGTAATTTTATTTTGTCATTTTACAGATGCTAGTTGATGTCATTTTATATGTTATTTTATGTCATTTAAACAATTTAGTATGCAAATGTGTATCCACATTCAAAATCACAGTTTCATTTGGAACATGTGAAATGATGCTTTAATTGAATTCCGAGGCTGAAGGTTGTGTGTAATGCAAGTTTACAGATGCATGATTTCAGCTGAGGAGTTTGAATTAATACAGAGTGAAGATTGCTGTGAACAGTGAAAGTTAGAAAAACTAAATGATAAAAACATTTCGTCTTTCTGTTTCACAAAGAAATGTATTTTCTTTGGTGTTTCATACTGTATTTGAAGCAGAGTACATGGTGTTAAAAATCAAATTGTGTAATCACAATAATATCTTTGTCATCCCTGCAATTCCTTGTCAAAATGTTATTTAATTCCTGTTTCTGGAACAAGCATCTTCTAGTGACACTTTGTATCTTTGGGATGTTAACATTTTTTCCTTCTTGAGGCTGCCAGTTGGATCAGAAGTTTATTCCTAGTGTGGTCTTTTTTTGCAATGGGAAGATTTAGCTGGTTTGCCTTGTAAAGTAGGTTGTATTGTTACTGTGCAGCGCTTGTTGCCTTGTAAAAAGTAAGCCTGCAAGTACTTTTGTCAGAACTGATTCAAAAAGTTTCTTAGCTGGGAATGTTGAAAAGAAACTGGGGGAGAGGTTTGACTGCAGCCTAATATTTTTCTCGTCCTGTCAAGGAGAAATATGTACATTTTCTGCATGTGGAATTGAGTCCTTAGGCAGAATTTCTTGCATCAGCTGCAAAGCTGAAATTCTTTTAAGAGCAGAGCTGGGGATGCAGAGGGCCCTGAGTGAGTGACGGGGTTGCTTTTCACCAGGGCTGTGCATGCACATGATTGAATTTACGTGGGCAGGAGCAGCAGCAGCTGCTGCCTCATCTGTGCTCCATCCCTTACCTGGCACGGAGTAACAGGTTTAACAGGCTCCAAATTCCTCTTTGAAATGCAGATGCCACTTCTGACTTTGCCTCTGGAAGTCGTTTGGTTGGTGCTTTTCCTCACAGCGGTGCTAAGTAGCTGTTACAGGGTTGGTTTGTTTTTTTTTCCCTTCCTTCAGCTTTGTGAAGGTAGTAAAGGCAGAATGGTAAATATGAGAAATGCAAATATGGCAGTGAAAAACTGTGCTTAATCACTGCTTGTAAAATACCTTATTTTATGGGATATGTAAGCCCTAAGAAGCAAAACAACACAAGTCAAACAATGTTACTTGATTTGGGAATGGTTTGCAAGGAATTGAAAGAATGGAATAATTTTCATGTAAACTTCTAAAGGAAAAGGAAAAAAAAAAAACACCCACAAGGCTGAGTAGCAGTTTTTCCTACTGAAGAAATTACAGAAAATACAAAAATGAGACACCTGGGCAGTATGATACTATTTATACAAGTCTATATTTTCCAGCTGATTTGCAGGAAAGATGCAAACCCTCTTTATAAGTCAAAAAAGCATTCTTCAGTTAACAGTTTGGAAAATCAGAAAATTAAGAGGTTGAACAAAAGCTATCAAGAAAGGTTTTCTTAACGTGGAGTTGCATGTGTAAATGTACCAACAGTATTTCAGTTTTTTACCATTCTCTTTAAATGTCATTAATGTAATCTTTATCTATTTATGTTTTTGCATTATAGATCAGAATATGGCTACACATCCCTGCTGTCATGCAGCACATTATACCCTTTAGGACTTATGTTATCAGGTAAATTTTTATTTTAAGAATTTTTCTTGTGGGACTTCTTGTGGCACCTATTTCTAATTGCAGCTGATACTTTTAATTGTACAGGTTATTTATCTGACTGTCATTTCAACAAGGAGGGTGAAGGTAATGTTTAGAGTCAGTTTGGGCGGCTCCTTGCATCTGATTTCAGTATCAATCAGATCCATCTTGTTAAAAACATTCTGAGTGTGACATCCAGCCCCATTCTGACATGTTGGGTCAGGTCCAGTTGTACTCCAGCCTCTCTCACTGTGATATCTTCATAAAACTGTACATCAAGTTTGCAGTGAGGTGCTGTAAGTGGAAGAGCATCTGCAGTCACTGAGATTTCAGACCCTGAGTTTGAACACAGCTTCACATTCTGATGTTCTGTATTTCCAGCTGGCAGGAATTTAAGTGTGATCAAAAGTCTACTCGCACTTTTATGTAGCTAAATATATCCAGTCCCAAAGATTTTCTATATATCAAGCTGTCTATCATACAGTGAAAATAACACTTTCAAATTGAAGTACTTGTAAGGGTATTTAATTATACAAGCAATTTGTTTTTATTGGCTTTCTCAGGACAGTAGAAACATTTCAGTGAGCTGCTGATGAAATTATCTGTGTGTGTATCTGCCTGGAGGTGGAGGGGTGTGGTCACAGCTAATTCCCTTTCCAGTGGCCCAACATAAAATTTTCCTGGTGCAGGCCACTGCTTTTGCATAGCCCCACAGCTCCTCCAAGGCTCTGGGTTTCCTCTAACTGTAATACTAGAAATGTGCTTATAGTGCTCATAGCAAAAAATGGGCCTTTACTCATTATTCTGTCTTAACTATACCAGTATAAAATAACACTCAACAAAAATAATTGCATTGGCAACAAGCAGGTTCCCTGAACAATGACACTGGGAATTGTTTTGTATTTTAAAATGGTCTGGTTTTCTGTTGACTGTAAAAATTTAAGTACTGACTTGGCTGTCGATCTATTTTGCTGTACTGTGGTTTCTACTAAAATGATACCAGCAGAGAGAGAAGTATTTTGATCTTTTATTAAAACACATCACTCTTGAGTTACAGTCCAGCCATATGCATTCCTTTAATGCTGATGTACTATCTTTGAAATCTTCCAAAGGTAATTATTAATCATGAGGCAGTCAAGAGAGGGCAGGTGGAAGATTTTCAAGTGCTTGTCTCTGTACATATTCCTTTAATGGTTGTTGGTGTACCTGGGAATTTGGTCATGAGCCTTTCCTGTCTTCTTGCAATGTATGAAAATGAAAAAGAGCATTGAGGGATCAACAATTAAAGTTAGACTGATAATAAGGAACTCCTTGAGGAAGACAGAATAATACATCCTGTAGTTTTTGCTGCTAATCCATACTTGTCATCCTGTAATGCTTACAACATGTCTATTTTATACCTATAGGGGCAGCTGGGATCACTGAAATGGATAGAAGATTTTTTTTTTGGGGGGGGAGGGGGCGTTTCTTGTGTCTTTGTCTTTATCCATTAGAATATTTGATTTGAAATGTGATTTGTCAGCAGCTTCTTGCCATAAATAATGCACTTGATGTCTGTTTGTAGAATTTACAGCAGGCTCACATCAATCAGAAAGGTAACACAGACACAGGATACATGTATGGAAAAGCCAGCTTAGAGCAGGAAGGTGATGTTCTCCCAGTTTTTATTTGTCACAGCTGAATCCTGATGGGATCTGAGGTTTCTCAATGTTAGGAAATCCAGAGCTTTTTTTAAGTGAAGATTCACTTATGGAGTGGGACTGAAGCTTGGAAGCCATGTAGCAAAAATAAACCTCAAGTGCTGTACCTTTATGTGGGACAGAAGTGAACAGATGCCTTCAGGGAAAGTTGAGTTTCTTGATGGATGCAGCTCACCCCACGTGGCTGTCAAACTTACAGATCTTGGCTCAGCAGCTTAGGTCTCTGGGTCTCCATCTGCTTTTACTTCAGGAAGAAGACAAAAGGGGACACAATCCTGGGCACAGCAGCACAGCACCTTTTAAAGAAATCCTGCAGAGCTTCTGCTGCCTTCAAACTACAAGGGCTTTGAGAGGTTTTTAGCCTAGAACGAGCTCCTGGAGCTCTCATTTAGTTCCAATTGCTGCTCCTGGTAGATTTCTTGCAGGAAGTGCATTTTGCAGGGCTGACGAGCAAGAGAGATCACCTGACAGGCGTCTCAGCAGCACTTTTTATCAGCTGAGGTTGCCCTTTATGTTAGGGTTCTTTCTACAAGGAGTAGATGAAGGAAACAGCAAAGTCTGTATTTATAAAGTGGAGACCACCACTGGAATTCCCAGAGATCATGAACACAATCCTGTCATTGCTGATGCTAATACCTTAGAATTCTGTGTTTAAAATTGCAAAATTCTCATTAAATGAGGCTTCCAAAAGTGACTCAAGAAAGTAAGTCCTGACTTACTGCAGTTATAAAATAGGGTGAGTTGATGATGTTTCTATGAACAAAGACATTGGTTCCATCTGTCTTCTGCCTCAAGATCAGAGATGAGAGATGCTCTGTAGGGTTTCAGATCCTGAATTTCTCTGGGGTGCGGGAGGTCTCAGCAATGGTGTCTTAAGGACAGTGTTTTTTCAGTGGTGACACTGTTGATTGAAAGTGTCATGGGGAGTACTGTCCTGTAGAAAGTGCAGTAGCATATTTTGTTGTACCCCTTTTCTGCTCCCATCCCCTGTCTCCTGCTTGAAGATAGATCTGGAGACATTTTTTGTGACGGATTCCTATCTCTGCCCCAGTTAGGCAGAAACAGAACAATCTGTGCTGGAGCACATTAAGAGGAAATTCCAAGTGGCAGTGGCATGGGGCACACACAGCACTTGTATATGCAGAGGAAGTGGAAGTTCCAAACAATTCTGATCTATGATGCTTCCCATAGAAATTGCAGCTGAAAGAATTCAAAATACTCTCCTGTTTAAAAATATTCATCTTAAGATGGGGTTTATGGGAGTACCCAAAACCACTCTTGCTACTACTACATGTCATGAAAACCTCTTGTAATGAGCCTTGAAGGTTTTAATTACAAAAAAAATTTGCTTCCTCCAAACAATCTCAATATTTAAATTAAAAAGAATAGAAAAGTTAGAAGACAATAACCAGACACTTCAGGAGAACTGACTCATTTGCTGGATGCCCTTTTGCAGCTGTAGTCCAAAGGAGTCAGATTAAGGGAAAAAAAAAGATGATTTTGCAGCTGAGTAGCTGAAGTCCTGAAGCATAAGTTGTGATTGTAAGCATTACATTGGCATGGAACTGCATGTTTAAAACTGAACTCTCTCTGTCCCCAAAAGCAGCAAAGTGAAATAATTAAAGTAGGTAAAACTGATATTTTAAAAATTAGATGTAGATACTCTATATTAATTGCTTGTTTTAAGTATGCCAGGCTGGCAGGACAGGTCCTATAATATTTGGAGTATCCTTTCTGTGGATGTATAAAAAAATTGTTTTACTCTGAAAGTCTCATTTAGGCAGAAGCTCCAGATTAAACAGATTACACAGGTCCTGGCATATCATTCATCTCTTCCTTGAAGACTTAATGCTCATCAGACTCAAAAAGATAAAAATGTAAGAATTAAAAAAATAATGAAGGACAGAATGGAAGCTATTATTAAGCCATTATGTGAGTCAGTCACACATTCACATTTCTATACTGTCTATACAGTTCTGATCCTTCCATCCTGCAGATAATAACAGAACTACCTCACTGATAGGAAGGGTGATAAAGAAGGTGGCAATAAAAAATTTACATTGAGAGGAGGAGAGTCTAGGTGGGGTTTTTTTTGACAGGGCAATTCATATCATGTATGAATGGTATGAGGATAACAAGTAGGAAATGGTAATTCACAGGTTTTTAAAAACAAGGAATGGAGAACCTGCCACCCAATTGTCAGATTGCAGATGGAAGAAGTGAAAGGAGTTTGTTTTTCACTCAGGCATAATTGTCAAACTGACTGGCACAGGTTAATGAGAAAGCCAGAAGTATAAATAGAAAGAGATAAATGAATTCACAGTAGTAGATAGGTTCATCCATTTTTTTTATACATGGGATAAATCTTTAATTTGCTCTTAGAGTGGCTATTTTGGGTTAAATAGAACTTTCCCCGGCTCCACTGTTCTTACATGAGACAGTGCAGCAAATTTACAGGTAGTCAGTGTAGGGGAATATGTGAGTTAATTGCCAGTGCTAGGTAAAGATCTCTTTTTTATTAATAATTATGTTATACCTCTAAAAACATACAGTGTTACTGATGCAGACAGGTTCAGGCCATTCCATCTTTCCACGATAAAAAAGGAGGTGTGGCCTACTCTGCAAGTTTCTATGGTTTTAATCTTTGTAGTAAAGATATGATCATGTTTGATTTATGACTGATGTAGTAGAGCCAATAAATTTTCTAGTGTTGGCTGCAGTTACACTTCTAAAGAGAAGATTGCCATCTTCTGCTTCTTTTTAGGTTAGAAAACCCTGTTGTGTTAAAAATGGTGTGGTAACAAGTGCTCTGTTCTTTGTAGCTTTAGGGCCTTGGCAAAACAGAGGACACTGTTCAAGTCCTTCTGTAGCTGTGAAAATGCACCTACAGCATAATTTCACTTACTGTAAAGCACAGGTTTTTTTGAAAACACACTCAATATTATAATACAGAAAATATGACACAAGTCTGATTCAGGTTCAAAATGTGGATGTAATGTCAATTGCATAAAAGAAAGTAGGTTTGACTGATAATGTAGCTTTAATTCTTAAAGTAAGAAGTGTTCTATTTTATAAACTATATTAATGTAGGTACTTCACCAAACTTTGTAGTGTGAGGAAGATTTCAGGTCCAAGTCCTGTTACAGAAGCTGAATGAAGCCACCAAAACACCCTTCCTTTGTATATATTGGTGTGTCCATCCCCCTACTTAGTGCATGCAAACACTCATGTGTTCTTTGTAAAATGAGAGAGTTCATGTGATGTGTTTGGACATGTCTGAAACTTTTAGAAATACTTCAACAAACTATTGAGTCTGACTTGATGGGAATTATGGGCACAGACAAGCTCTGGGAACCAGGCGTGATGAGAATTTGCATGTAAAAAAGGGGAGATGAGAATTGGTCTATTGCTGAGAATCATAGAATCAGGAAGGTTGGAAAACACCCCTAAGATCGACTCCAGCCTTCAACCCAGCACTGCCATGTTCACCACTAAACCATGTCCCCCAAGTGCCACTTCTGCCCTTTTTTTGAACTCTTCCAAGGATGGCAACTCCAAAGGTGTGGGAGCTTAATTATGGCCTCTGTTCTTTCATTCACTGTGTCAAATCCTTGATATTTAGCTTGCTGTTGGCACAGCTGGACAGAGATGCTGGATGTCCCTTTGTCACTAGGGAGGACATACATGGCTGGTGGCTGGAACACAAACTCTGTCATCACTATTTGCTGATGACAAATCATCCCATTTGCTAATCACAAATGGTTGTTTGGTAACATAGGCCAGGACATTTTCCCTCAGAGTGTAACTGCTCTCACCTGTCTGCAGGTTAAGGGAAGGTCACTGGTCCTGCTTTGCTGCTGAACTTGTTAAATGAATGTTTCCTTTCCATCCCTACTTTGCTTCTGGTTAGAGCCCATAGCACAGAAGCAGCATTTACTTGCCAGGATTTGATTTCCAGTGCTCCACGTGAGAAGACAAATTTCACAACAAAGTACAGGGAAGGATCTGACTGCCTTGGCCTGGAATGGTCCTTCTTTTGTCCTGCTGTTACTGATCTGTGATTCCTGTCATACATCTCCAGCCTCTGCGACTGTTTGCACTGAAGTCTCTTTTCTCTGTTTGACAGTGTTAAGTGTCATTTAAGTGTGTTTATTTTAAGGCCTCTACACAAGAGCTGTGAAAAAGAACCATCATCTAAGTAAGAATCAGGGCCTGTAGTTTTGCTTTTGAAAAAAAATGTACTGATGTTTATATGATGTAAATGCAAAGGAATGGTGCATAAATCTGGTTAAGTGTAGTTTAATATCTCGTATGTTTTTTAAAACATTCATGCATCTATTTGGCCGGTCTCCAAGGACAGATCCAGGCTTAGGCTGTCAAACAAATGGATTTTTAACGCATTTCTGTGTAGTTAAATCTAGTTTGGATGTAGCTGAAACTTCAAAACGCTGAAGTACAGCAGAAAAAATTAATTATGCTAACTTTGTATGCATGTACCTTCTTTCACTGTGCCATCTTTAATGGCATCAAAATAAGCTCAGGAAAGCTTGTTTTTAAACATTTTTCTGTTACACATTCAGTTAGAAGAAATTCTCAGTTGTGTTGGTGTTTTGTAGATGAACTTTACAGGCATTTCACTACAGATTTTCTGTATATTGGTCTTGCTTGGATAAGACTGAGGTTCTACTAGGTTCTGAACATTAGTTTTTGTAAGTAAGTCTTTCTTCTGCCTTTCGTTTGCAGAGAATATTTATATTGCAATCATTGTGCAGGATTAGATGACTGCAAGAGAAAGGACTTAAGCTGTTCAAAATTCCTTAGCAATTTATTTACTTTTAAAAATATTATACATATTTCTGGTTTTCCTTGGTGGTTTTCATTAATTGTTGCCAACTTTTAATAGTGGTGTTTTTAGACTGAGTGATCTTAGAGCTATTGGAAATACATCTTTGCTATAATCAAGATGGCTCCAGGAATATTTTAGTTTGAATCATACCCTTTTCTGTTTTTCTTCCATTTGTGATTTCTCCCAGGTATTTATGTAAACTGTCAGACCAGGAGTTGCGGCAGAGCGCGGCCCGGAACATGGCAGATTTAATGTGGAGCACAGTGAAAGAACCCTTGGATACAGCCTTGTGTTTTGATAAAGAAAGTCTTGATCTTGCATTCAAATACTTCATGTCACCAACTCTGACAATGAGATTGGCTGGGCTGAGCCAAATAACAGTAAGAACTTTTTAAAAATATCACTTATGTTTCAATAAAAGCTTTCTTGTTGTGCTTTATGATTTACAGACTTGTTTGGGGGACTTTTTTTATGTGTGAAAGCAGCAGGATCCTCTGATACGCAGCCTTAGGAAATAGCAGACATGATGGTGAGGGTAGGGTTTGCTAGGAGCTGACTCCAAGTGGTGGCTGTGTTCTGCACCATATGGAACTGGCTCACATTACCTGAACAATTCCCGTGCTGAACGCCACCCTCAGAACTGTGTTCTGTGACAGCTGTGTTGAAATGGAGCCCCTTGCCACAGCAGTATTTGTTGTTGAGAAAGGCTTTCAATCTGTTTGCATTTTTACCTTTGCAGCATCTTGACCCTGCTGCAATTAGCTGCTGCTTTGTATTGCACAAACCTTGTTTTCTGTTTGTTAGTACACTTTTGAGGGAGAGAGCATTTCTGCATTAATTAGCAGAAGGCTGAATTGAAGAGGTGAATACGTACAGCATCAAATAGAAAACAATTAAAACTAAAAAAAATCCCTGTCTTTCCTGTGGAAATGCTCCACGTTGCAGCTGGCAGGATACATTGGGCATTCTTGATTTGTTATTGCTGCCTACAATGGTAGAGAAACAGTCCTACAGGAGGGCAAAAGTGAATTTTTTTTATCCATCTGCGCCTTGTCAGTTTTGTGTTTTCCAAACGTATTTGGTTTTTTCTCTTCTGATGAGGTGGTGTCACTGAGTACAAGTTTACTTAAACTTGATTTTGCTTCTTACTATAGCTCTAGACAGAGGTATTTACAATTTAATAAATGGCAATTTAAGGAGATCTGCAAGTACTTTTAATCAGATTATTGCTGGCTTTTTACCAAAGTAAATATTTATTTACATACAGGTAGCTTACTACCTTGTAAAAACAGGCTGGGAACTACATCCACGCAGTATAATTGATCTTAAAATCCATTTCCGCTTTTGCATAGTTCCAATTACATTAGATTTCTGTTCCTATAAATCCTTTCCTTTGGTTTTATACAATGCTCCTTGCTTCAACTACCAGTGTGTGTTTTTTGGTGTATCCTTGCCAAAACAAAGTCGGAAAATAAGAATTAATCAGCTGCTTTATATCTTCTGGCATCTAGCTCATTTAAGGGAGTGTGAAGTTGTGTTAAGTAGTTATATGCTTTCTGTTGTGATTGATAAATATTGCTGTAAAAATTAGAGTTTTTAAATAACAGACTTGTATTACAAGAAGAAAAATTTTACAGTATTTTTAGACTAAAGCAAATAGTTTTCAGCTTAAAAATGGAATATTGTAAGCTAATTGTATGCTACTGTGTGCTGGTAAACTACTGAGTCTGTCTTTATGTGAATAGTCTTTAAAACTGCTCAGGAGCACTGAGATAATTTCTTCTTCTTTCTCATTCAAATCATAGTTTTATTTTTGTTGTTGCCTTATTTCTCTTGTATTTCATCTCTCAATCACCTGTTGAGATGGTTCAGCTCCAAAATACTTTCTCTATCTCCTGACCCCTCTGGGGTGCCTGGGTCTGGAGATGAGCCCAGGGAGATGCTTTTAGTGCTCAACTTTCTTTGCTGAAGCCTTTCTAATTTTGTGTCCTCCATAAATGACACTTTTGTGTTGATTCAGTTGAGTATCTGGGCACAGGTGCTGTCGGTTTCTTACCGTGTTTCATAGATGGTAAAAAATGAAAAAGGATTTTATTCCCTCTGGCATTCAAGGAAACACAACTTGAGGTGAAAAACCTGTTAGGAAGTGAGGTAGAGCAAGGTGTTGCAACTCTGTCCCATGTGTGCTTTGTCTTGTCCTGCTGTGGCATAATTTTTAGAATTTTGTTGAAGATATTGTAAAAATGGTTTGCAAATCCCAGTATGAAAAAACAGTCTTTGTCAGAATTGCTTTGGAGAAGGATTTGGTATGGGAAGTGTTGATCAATGGTGACCCTGGATTTAAAACTGATGATAGGAACAGCTTAAGACTCAGTCTTGAGCTGTTCCTATCATCAGTTTTAAATCCAGTATTTAAAATATTTGAGCCCTTTCAAAATATTTTTATTTGGAGCTGAATCTTAAGAAAAATCAGTGAACTTCCATTGCATTGTCTGACCCAGCTCTAATTTCCACTCCTAAATATGTTTCATTTGAAATTCTCTATTAGTAACTAATCTATTAATGATTGTGTAGTCAGGCTCTCATGTCTCACCAATTTCGTGTTTTCCATTTTGTTTTTTCAAGTGTTTTGTTCCCCTGAAAATTGTTGAGTTTGGACACAAATAACTGTGTGTAAAAACTTGCTAAGATCAGTGAATTCACCTGAATTATAGAGTGCATGTACTAGACTTGTTTCAAAAGAGTAAATATTTTGACAAAGCTGTGCAACGAGTTTAGTTTTAACTTCAAAAATTCATGTTACTATGCCTTTAATTTTTTTTAAAGATGCCAAATAAGTTCTATTACATAATTTAAATTATTTTTTTAAATGTTATATGCTTGTGAAGAATTGGATACAGAGCCATTGATGCGGAGGGGAGAAGTGGAAAACAGATGTAAAACTTTAAAAAGGCTTTTTTTTCCTCCCTCTGTAGTGTCTTAAATTTATGAGCTCAGACATGTTTCAAAGCTTCATTTCCTGTAAGAACACGTGGTTTTTGTATTTTTGTAAACAACGTACTTAAAAACGTATATAGTCATAAAAATTTGTTTAATGTCACTAATACTATTTTGAAATATAAAACTGCCTCACCAAGTATTTGGATAAAATTGTAATTTTTTTTCTTCCTTTTTCAAACTTTAGAATCAACTTCATACCTTCAATGATGTGTGTAATAATGAGTCATTAGTTTCAGACACAGAAACGTAAGTAAGAATCTTATTCTGAATACTTCCAGTGTTTTGTATGATTGCAGTTCTTCTCTTCTGTTGATATGGATTATCCACAGTGGGGGAGCAGTGATAATCTGAGACATTTATTAGAAATATTCTAATCAGGGAGATAATAAATGGTTTTAAATAGTAACTGTAAAATGTTGTTAAATGTTTCTGGATTTTTTTTCTGTATTAAAATCTAGAATCAAGGTAAGCTTTAGAAAAATATAAAATAATAAATGCCTATAATGGCCCATTATTTCCATGGTGATATGTAAATAAGAACCAGGTACTTCATATCCAATTCATATAGTTTTTGCCATCTTCTCATTTCTCTGGATTATTTGTTTAACCAAGTCTTGTATTGCCATCACTGGCTTCCAACCTTGTTAAGTTTTCCACCCAGTTTGTGAGGCACTGCTATTGTTGGTTTTTTTCTTCAGAGTCCTTATTTGTATAACTCAAATTGTTGAATAATAATAACTTAAATAACTTAAAATTGTTGAACAATTTTAAAGGGACTCAAATCTTCAAGAAGATTCACCTGTGGGATTGTATTCCAGCTAGGAAATGTATTTATTCACTTTTGTAGTAACTCTAAACTTAACAGTAGAACTATCAAGAATTTAAATTTAAAAAAACATATTTTGGTAGTTGAAATAACTGTTCTTGTGAAATAACAGGCAAAATGTGTAAATTGTAGTATTTTACTCTTAATATACTTCTCAAGTTTCTCTTGGGGGTTTCTCTGTTTATGTTGGGGGCCACAGGTACACACTCTCCAGTACTTTATTAGTGGGAAGTCTCTCACAGCAGCAGTGTCTTGATTTTGTCTGGATACTTTTATTACAAATTTCACTTTAACACTTTTTGAAATCTGGCTTCAGTCATGACCACAATTCTGGAGATTTCATGTAAAAAACACTTTAGATGTTTGAAGAGAAATTTCTGGGAATGTGTTGCTATTTTAAACATAAAGAACCAGAATTTAGGGCACTTTTGCTTCCGTGGAGATGTGGAAATACCTTGGGAATAAGAAATATATAGTAAATACTGCAGGAGAGGAACATGTTGGGAATGTGAGGTCGGCTGGGGTGTTTCCTACACTGTGCTCCCAGTTCATGATGTGTTGTTACACTGGGACTGACAAACCTCAGATTTTTCCAGTCCTTCTCCTTCCCTCACACTGAAAATCTGAAACAGAGGTTGTTTCTAGGTTGTAGTAACATTAACAAGTGATTGTGCCAGTCAAACCTAATACAAAGCTGTTTGATTTTCTGTGTCAAATGTAAAAAATAGAAGTTATGAACTTGGAAAAAGAGAAGAGTGGTTAAATTTCCCTGCAGAAGCACAGATGTACTCTGCAAGAGCATCAGAGTTATTTTAAAGCTGAAGGAAATTGTCAAATTCTCCTTTGGGATATTACTTTCTTGGCAGGGGCATCTGTAAACAGGCTGTCATTTGGAAGGAATGCAGCACGAACAGAAAATCTCCTTTTCCACTTTGGTAGTATGTGATTTTTAAAAAAAATCAGAATTCCAGTTGTTCTGGTGTTTTACCTGAAAGGTTGGTTGCAAATCAGTATTAAGCATTACTGCTTATCTTGAGATATCTTGTGGAATCACTGATGTCTTCCAGCCAAATAATTAGGAAGGGCTGGAGCAGAAGGATGGTGAGAATGTCTCACTTGTCCAGTTTGTTCAGTACAAAGCTTCCCTCTCATTACAGACTCTGCTCATGAGAAATTTTTGGATGAAAAGGCACTTAGGGAGTTGGCAGTGGCTGAATGAGCAGCAAAAGGAAAGCTTTTCATTCCTGTGTTCTTTCCTTAGCAGAGAAAGGAAGTCTTAAGTTTTATTTTGTACCTTTGTAGTTCTGTCCCTCTGCAGATTTGCCAAAAGAAGATGTTCTGCATTGTGTCTGGTCATCCCCATTATATGTTTTGACTTTTCCAGATGCGTTTGGAACTGTCAACCTTTGGGATTTCTCCTTCTGTATCTTGATAAGGTGGGTTTGCGGGAGGTACCTTTAAAAAAAAAAAAAATCAGCTTTCAGTTAGTCCTGGCTCTTCCTTGTACAGAATTAATATCAGGCTTTTCTAGCAAATATTTTGCAACAGTAGCTTCCCACCTTTATCCTCAGCACTGCAGTTTTTCTGTGGTAAGACAAGCTAAAGCATCTTCTGTCTGTGAAGACACTGGATTTCACCAATTGCATTTGGAAGCAACAGGAGGAAGCTGAGACAGAGGGATCTGTTTTGTAGCTGTAGGTGTTTGTGTGGCTTTTGAGATTTCATTTCTGTCTTCTCAAGGGTTGATGCTTTGTGGTGATCGAGGATGTGCGTGGTCCAGATGTGGGCAATGTCTCAGCCACTCAACTTCATCATACCCCTCAGAGATGGACTTTTAATTTAGCTGTTCCTGGCTCTAAAGAGAGAATCAAATCTTTGCAATTTGAGGTACTGAGGAGTGTGAAATCTACTGAAGCTAAAAATAACAAGCCTGAACAGAGGTGTCTCAGTTTTTGAATAAGTGATTCCTGCAACTGTTTTGCTGATGTCACTTAGGGAAAAATGGCGATGCTTTTCAGGAAGTGAAAGATATCCCTTTTTTGGTGTTACTTGGACCACAAGAGGAAAAAGTGTTGGTCTTTTCTTCAGCGAGGACACTGTCAGCTTCTGGCAGTAGTGTAAAGGGAGATTTTGTTTTGCTCTTCACTTGGCAGGCAGCCAAGTATTCAGGTTTCAGGTTCCAGGTTGACACTGAGGCAACTTCCTGACTCGTTAAAAAACCTTGATTACCCTCACTTAAAAAGCTTCCTACAGGGCAATTTCAGGTGTCCAAAATTCCTTTCACCTGTGAACAGAAAGAACTGGATTATTTCTTCTCCTTTCTTTCCCTCTCTATCTTATTTACTGAGATACTGAGCTGCAAGTTCTGTGTTGCTTTTTCCCTTCACTGCAGTTTCTTACCTTAAATTAACTCTTGCTTTCTCAATTTTTGTCTAAGCTTACTGACTTGAGTTTCTGGCAGCATTATTTAAACACCTTTTCTCCTCTCTCTCTACCACATTCCAGGGATCTTTTCAGATTTTCTCAGGAAAAAAAAAGTGAATTTTTTCACTCAGCTCACTAATATTTCTTTCTTGTGGCCCACACAGCAATTAAACAAATATTCCACATTATGTCAGAGTGGTGGTTTCAGAGCCTGCAGAGCATCAAAGAGGAAAAATCGGTGCTCAAAAGCAAAAACATGTGCTTGAATGTGTGTTGGGAAGGTGCCTTCTGTATCCTCTTTGCATTTCTGATCCTAAATAGTTGAGATCAGGATTTCACATCTGTTGTTGTGTTGTAGATCCTATTTCAGTGCTGTTGTCAAGAGGTGTTAGTGTTCCTCCCTTGCAAGCTGCCAGTTACAGAGCAGCATTTTTTCCTTGGAGCTTTTATATTCTGGTTTTCAGTGACATTGAGCACTCGTTGTTGTCTTTCATCCAGCTCTGAGCTGGTGTGTTTTTTGTAGCTTTGTGGGGAATTGACTGGTTGAATAAATAAAGTTTTCTTTGATGGGGGTTACTTTGCTGTGGGATTTGTTCCTGGATTTGGGTCATCGTGTGGGTACCAAGTATTGCACCACAACCTTAGATTAAAATGTTTCCAGGACTTTAACCCAGTCCTTTCATAGAGAGGTGTTCTTTGACCTACCAGGAAAATGCAGGAACTGGAGGATAAGAATGAACAAAATTCAGTGCAGTTCCAAATATCAGGTTATATCACCAGCTGCACAGTTCCCCCTCTCTTGCTTGCAGTCTCATGGAATGCCTGAGGAAACTCGTGTCAAAAGTGCTTGGATTTCATTTCTTGGAAGTAAACCAGTTATTTCTGACAGACATGAATTATCAGTGAACTCACGTAAAAATTCTAGGGAGAAATGGATTAAGTGTTATGTACTTTTCCACTGTGAGAGATATTTAGATACAATTAAAGCAGAGTAGCTGCTACCTTTGCTTTTTATTCTCTTCTCCTCCCTCAGCCACAACAAAGGGCCATGGAGAGTATCAAGTTCTTTAAATTACTTTTTCTATTGCTATCCAATTATGAAATCCATGAAAAACAGCTAATGTGTGTTACTCCCAAGGTGAATTTTCTTACTCCTAAAGTCTGTCTGATTTGGCTATCTAATTTGTAAAACCATTCCTTGTACTGCTCCTTTCATGTGAGAGGGAAAAGCACATCTGCTTTGATCATAATGCATGATTTTCAGTCTCACCATTTCCTTTAATACAAAAGAGTAAGTTTTTTTGGAAAACCTTTGCTGAAATGGAAGTGTTCAGGAAAGAAGACAGACATCCTTCATTTACACTGAAATTAGCTTTTCTTGGTGACTCCTTGAATCTGATACTGTAAATATATTCCTTAGTAAATTAGAGGACAAAACATTTTGTGAGAGTAATAACTTGATCATTTTAAAAGGTCGTGATTGCTGTGCCTTCATCCAGTTTTTTTGGGAGGAACAGTTCTCTCTGGGAAGCACAAGGGCTTCATTCTGCCTTGCACAAGGATCCTCTTGTTTTTGGTCACCCTAACAAATCCATATCAAATGCACATTTACCTTCAGAAATCTGAGCTGTTTTACCAGAGTTGAGCTCACCAGGATAAAGAATTTGTTACTGGTGAGAATACATCCATTAAAAAAGGCATTCCTTCAAAAGAATTGTTTGTGGTTTTTCAGAAAAAACATGGTGTGAATTAGAGACAGAAAACTACCATGGTAATTTAATAAAATGTGAAGGAACTCACTCTAGAGGAGAGCTTTTGTTCTTTCCTTTGGAGTGGTTAAAATGCAATGTATTACTTGATACAAAGCCTAATGGATATTGTGCCGTGGGCAGGAGGGTTTGGATAAAGAGGCCCCATGGCCAGTGAGCCTAGCAGTGTTTATTTGTCTGGGATTCCTTCTCAAAGCTACAGGTTGAAAAATTCAGATGCGAGAAGAAAGGAAAGGTCTTCAGATTTTGTTAGACAGAAATCCAAGCCCTGGCTGAGTTAGAAATGTGTATGTTCCAAAGTTTGGTTTGGGTGGGCATCTTTTGAGTGTTGGGGGTAGTTGGGTTTGGGTTTGGTTTTGAAATGAGGCTGTGGGAAGTTAAAGACATCTTGGATTCATGGAACAGATGTAGCTTATCTTTTCAATCCCTGTTTGAGCAGATCCTCTGTCAAACTGACTTTACAGTGTGAAACTCATTTATTGATAAGCCATAACTGATAACTGTTGGCAAACTTTTGTACCTTGTAGGCCAGTCATTACTTAAATGTTATGGGGCATTATCTTTGAACAATGTGAGAATATTTGATCCCCCACGTCCTGGAATTACAAAAGAACAGTCTAGAAGTCATGTGGAGTAACAGGAACGTTTCTCCTTGAGTTCTACCGTGAGGATCAGGCAAATCAAAACAATTGAAGAACTGGCAGTGTGCCCCTGAATAGAGAATCCTGTTTGGAAAACTTACAAAGGCAATCTCTTTTTACCTAAAGAATCCTGTTTCCATCTCGAGGATGATAAAGATTGGCAATCCTGGGTTTTAAGCGTGACCATAAATGTGACATGGGGAGAAGTGGTAAAAATAACTCTTGCTCAGGTTCTCTAAGGCACCCCCTCCCTCCATCCTCTGCTCCCTGTGTAACAGAGTGCTCTTATTCTGGGGCCATTTAAACCAAAAGCTGGACTTTAAAGACTCTGATGTCCTGTAATTGCTTCTGGTTCCAAAATCAGGGTAAACAAACATTTGCTTGAAGAGAAGGAATAAAAAGGAGCTTATGCACTGCTTTCCAGACAGGACAGTGCTTTCTGGAAGTTCAGCTTTTGTTTTGGAAAACCCCTTTTCCTTGTCCTGGTCAGTTTGAATATTTGCTTAAGGAATGGCAGTGGATAAAGTTCCCTGTTGGTATGGATGAGCTGAATTTGGAGCTATCTGTGTGTTGCATGTGTGTATGACCATGGCAGGCATAGTTTGGGAGAGTCGCTATTTGTGTAAGAGAATCTAAAAATATATCCATGGCTTCCTTAAGAAAATATTTTCTGTCACTCCCACCTTCAGCTACATTTCAATATTTGTGGAATTTCATTATAAATTTGGATTAAATAGCAGAGTCAATATCTTACCTGTGAGGTCTTTGAAATTGTTTGCACGTGGTTTGTTGAACATTAACTAATAAAATTAGTAGAATTATTGGTTATGTTTGCTGATGATCCAGAGGGGAAATGTGGATATTTGACATTAGTCTTCCAGCTAAAGAAAAAATATATGGAAATCATTTGCTTCCTGCTTGGAAAAATGAACATTGGCTATGGTTTGTGTTCAGAAGGTTTTTGTGCCCTCACTACAACTGCAGATATCAACTGGGAGAATGGGCTGTGCTGGAGAAGAGCACAGAGTAAATATTACAGGCAGATTATTTTATATTTCCACTCTCTTCATCTCCAGGTCAATTGCAAAAGAGCTTGCAGACTGGCTTATCAGCAACAATGTAGTTGAGCACATTTTTGGACCAAATTTACATATTGAGGTTTGTATTCAATTATTATTAATTTGGTATAAACATGGAGCATTAACTTGTTGTTCTAGTAAATCTTCCCTCACTATGTTCTTGCTTTGCAGATCATCAAACAGTGCCAAGTGATTCTGAATTTTCTTGCAGCTGAAGGGAGACTTAGTACTCAACACATAGACTGTATTTGGGCTGCTGCACAGGTATATATTGATTTTTTTATAATTGCAGGAGTGATGAAAGACCAAATAGAGAATAAGTTGATTTTGTTTGACATTCTTAAAGTTGAGGGTTTTGCTTTTTCTTGGCTGTTTGAGCGTTTTGCTGACCAAAATGTCGAGTTAGGTAACTGCCACAGTTACTGGGTTATTTATTAGATGCAAAAAATCACTCTGGCTACTTCTATACAAGGAAAAAAATGAAGTTGTATAGCAAGGACAGAGTGTTTTCACTAAGAATGGGGATAAAGGTTGTAGGGCAGTTGCAACATTTTTACTATTGTGCTAAATTGCCTTGCTCCTATGTATTGTACCTTCCATTTCTGGTACTCCTGCTGGGAACAATCAGGTGAAAATTGTGGCAGTGAAGTTTACAGCTGTGCTCCTCTGTTGGTGTTATCATCTATAGAAGGCACTGAAATTTTATTTTTTGCTTGCTAAAGCTGGAAACTCTGATAGGCTTTTTGCCTTCAGAAAGATTTATTTGTGTGCTACTTTTAATGGGTCGCTGTGCTTGTTATTTTAGATTGTGACATTTTTTATTTAGGGGATTTGAATACAATAGGCATGAGCAGGCCTAGGGAACACTGTTATAACAGGTTAGAATTTAAAGAGGGTTTTTTATGTGTTCAGTATTTCTTTGTCATTTATTTCAGTCAAATATACTGAACACATATTCTGAAACCAGTGTGGTCCATTGTCATTAAAACATGCAGCTGGAATGTTAATTAAATGCTCATTTGAACAGCATTTGTTCCAGCATTTTTCTATGTCAGAGTAATTAATAACTATTTATTTCACACACATTTTAGAACAATATTTTCACTTCCTTGATGTTTCCACACTGTATCTCACGCACTGTTAAACCTTTGGATTTTTAAAATATATTTTATACTGCTTTAGGAATAATATAATTACCTTATTTCGATAATGCTTTTACAGTTTAAGTGTTCATTTTGACATAGTGATATTTCCACAAAATGTTTGATATCAGAATTAAGTGTGTCCTGATTACTTCCTGTAAAGGGCTTAAACTTCAAACATTGTTTAAAAAGCTGAGAGAATTTTCTTTGAGTCTTTAGACTGAAAGAAAAGGACTTAAAGTGTATTTTCCACTTCTAAAATTAGCTTTTAGACAAAAATTCATCTTCCCTAAATTGAAGTTATCTCAAGATGCTCAAATGCGCCTTTGTATAGAACCCACATGATTTCATTGCTCTGTGAATCATGTGAAGTTGGCCTGTACATAGGAAATTGCTGACACGGATATTTTAGTGACAGGAAGGCAAAATGAAATAAATCATGAAAAAAACCCTTTTGAGGTGCAAGTCTGGTAACCAATGTAAGAATGTTTTTTCTAGAAGTTTCCTGTAACCATTATTTTATTTTTTGAATAACAAGATCTTTACAAACTAATGAAATTCTCTTAAGTGACTGTGAAAAGCAGCATTTAACCAAAGAGGAATCATCCAGGAGCACTGTCACTTTCATGTGGAAATAGAGTAGTTAGCTGAACACATTGTTGTAGTTTTTGACATCCATCACTGGATAGACAAAAGAATTCTTTATAATTCTCACACAGTCTGTTCTTGAGTAGTCTTTGTTGGTATTTACCACTGCTAATAAGGTAATCATTGCAAATACTGCTTCCCTCAAGATTTAGTATATAAACAAATACTTCAGAAGTTGTATTTAAGTTCAAATACAAAACAAACTTCCAGTTCTTCACCTAATCTCTTGGAACTAGAACTGAGGAAGGAACTGTTACATTTGATTTGTACGTTTACAGGCCTTACAGTGTCAAAATTACTTTAGTCAAAATTGCAAATCTGCTGAAGTTTGAAATTATTCAACAACTGCTTCCTGAGAATGTGTACAAATAAGTTTATTTGCTGCAATATTTGATTTGTTTATTTTGCTGTTCCTGTTACCTTCTCTGTTTGTACCTTGTAGCTGAAGCATTGCAGTCGTTACATACATGACTTGTTTCCTTCTTTGATCAAAAACTTGGACCCTGTCCCACTTAGACACCTTCTTAACCTTGTCTCAACTCTTCATCCCAGTGCTCACACTGAACAGGTAAAGACAAGACCAGCAACATCACTGGCATGAGAAAAGCAATTAAATGAGGGTGTTAAACAACTGGGATGGATTTGTCTTCCTAAAGGAAGATTCACTAATGCACAAAGGGGGAACTCTGAGTCAAATTGTCATGTGCCTTCAATTACACCTTTCCTGGCTTTTGAAGGATAATTTTTAGAGATTTTCAAAGATTGCTTAACCACCGATGGAAGATTTTAACTTCCTGTCTGAAGTTAGAATGTTTGACACAGCATTATTTAGTTGATTTGTTTTGATGAGTTTATTTTGATGAGCTGTAGTATTGGCATAGAGAAAAATGAACAGTGGATCTTTATATCCAAAACCTGCTGCTTAATGGGACTTTTCACTGGTTTTCTTCCCAGACCTTGTATTTGGCATCCATGCTGATCAAAGCCCTGTGGAATAATGCACTGGCAGCTAAGGCTCAGCTGTCAAAACAAAGCTCCTTTGCATCTTTACTGAGTACCAACCTGCCCATGGGAAACAAAAAAGGTGTGTGGTTTTCCAGTAGATCTGGGAGTTAAATTTGGAATTTTCATAGTCTCCATGTGAGTTTGGACAAAAAGCAGGTATAGAACTTTCTCTTTTAAGTATTTTTTAAAAGAGTCATGCTGGGATATTTTTCCAGCAGAACTTGAGGCTGTAGATGAAAGCATGAAAAGACTGTGAGTGCTTTTGGGAAGCTTTGTGTTTCAGGTCCATTCTGTTTGTATAGCTACAGTAGTCTGTATTTTTCTTTTTTCTTTTTAATTCAGAAAATGATCCATGACTATTCCTGCTCTACTGCACATCTGTAGCTTAATAGCTACACAAAATCTTACAAAAGGTTACTTACTTTTTACCTAGTTTTTGGTATTACATGCTGTTTCTGATTGGGTGATTTTGTTTTTTACTGGACTGTGTATTTCCACACAGTCATTACTAAAGGTGCTGCCAAGCCATTTTACTGTAGTTTCCCTTTCTCTTCATTTTTTATGAATCATGGACAACTTTATGCTGACAAAACGATTTTTAGTCACTTATTTTTCCATCCTGCTTTTTTCCTTCAGAAGAAGAGGAGCTCAGAAGAGCAGCCCCTTCCCCCTGTAAGTATAGTTTTAGTTGTACACCATCATCTGGCTCATTTGATTCTACAGTGCTTTTGAATTTGGAGGAGAATTAAATTTGAAATTCTGTTTCTCTGAGAAATCAAATGAAATTATATTTTGTGTAGAATCTTGGGAATTTGTATAACTATGGCAAGAAGAGACATCAAAATACAAATGTAAAATGCTCAGGGATGTAAGAAGAATGCTTAATATTTGAGGCAGATTTATGCAATGCTGTTACATTCCCGTAATTACCTGTCACAGAGTAACTGGGAAATGTGGTTTTGAATTAGGGTCACCAGCAGCAAGCCCTCAAAGTAGTGACAACAGTGACACCCATCAGAGTGGAGGCAGTGACATTGAAATGGAGGAACAGCTGATTAACAGAACAAAACATGTCCAGCAGCGACTTTCGGACACTGAGGTAAGAGTGCGAGTCTGACTCTGGGAATTTTGATAGAGTTGCCTGTAATTAGCTATAAAAATGATGTTTTATCTTGCTTCCAAACCACCTCAGACAAATGTATTCCTGCATGTAAATTGTGTTTCAGTTAGGTTAATCTCTTAGTAATGGATAGCAAGACGTTGTTTTTGTGTCACACTGGGGCTCTGTGCACATGCAAAGTCTGCACATGTACACCCTGTTAGCAACAAGGTACTGCAAGAAATCAATTATTAAATCTGAATCTTGCTTGGAGCATTTTGTCATCAGCAACCAAATTGAGAAAGAATGAATAAAAACTTGTAGATGTGACACATTTCCTCCTAAAGGAAGAAGGATGTTTGAATCATGATGATGATGATATTAATTATGTATTTCCAGTGGTGCTTTATTTTTCCACCACTCTTATAAAAAAACCCCTAAATAATTTCAGGAATCCATGCAAGGGAGCTCTGATGAGACAGCCAACAGTGGTGAAGATGGCAGCAGTGGGCCTGGGAGCAGCAGTGGCCACAGCGATGGCTCCAGCAACGAGGCCAACTCAAGCCACGCCAGCCAGTCCGCTGGCAGCCCCGGCAGCGAGGTGCAGTCAGAAGACATCGCCGATATCGAGGCTCTCAAAGAGGAGGAGGACGAAGAGGAAGAAGACAGGAGTCACAATCCCCAGAAAAGCAGTAGGAGCACAGATCTACGGGGCAGAAAACTGGAATCCCAGACGGGCATTTGCCTGGGAGATGCCCAGGGGGTGTCGGAGAGGAGCGGCGCCAGTAACGGGGCGGGCAAGGACCACGTTTTTAACACGGACGCCGTGCCGCCCGTGGATAATCGCATCCGCATGCTCGATGCTTGTTCCCACGCTGAGGATGCAGAGCACGACATGGCAGGGGAAATGAGCACTGCTCACATTTCACAAGGCTCTCAAGATTCTTGTATCACTCACACAGGGGACTTCCTTGGGGAAACTATTGGGAATGAATTATTTAACTGTCGACAGTTCATTGGGCCCCAGCACCACCACCACCATCACCACCACCACCATCACCACGATGGGTAAGGAGCTTGGCATTTCTTCTGACTCCTTCCATAAGAGAAAGAAAAGTGGTAGCAAAATCCTCCATTTGGGCAGAAATTGGTGTATGGACATTTTGTTGTAGCTCAGGATAATTGTCTTACAGAAATGATTGTTATCAATTACACAGATATCTGATTTGATAATGTCTGATTAAAGGTTTCTTTTAAATTTTGGTATTGAATAAATAAAACAGCATTGAAGAAAATATTAAAAATATTTTTGAAAGTACTGCATTCAGTTAACATTAAGAAGCCAAATCAATCATCATGCTAGTGAGACCTTCACTTAACTTATCTGTAATTGTTTTTCCAATTCCTACAAGGGCTGCTGTTCAAACAGATGATTCATCCTGACTTTAGCTTTAGGGAGATGTCTGCTCACTTGTATTCTGCTATAAACAACTTCCTCTTTGATATTGTCCATTCTGATATTCTTCTTTTACAGGCATATGGTTGATGATATGCTTAGTGCAGATGATGTCAGCTGCAGTAGTTCTCAAGTCAGTGCAAAATCAGAGAAAAATATGGCAGATTTTGATGGGGAAGAGTCTGGCTGTGAAGAAGAGCTTGTACAGATTAATTCCCATGCTGAGCTAACATCTCATCTTCAGCAGCACCTCCCAAACCTGGCCTCTATCTATCACGAACATCTGAGTCAAGGTAAGAGCCATAAAAGAAAATCGGAAAAATTCAGTTTGTCATTTTGAATTAATCTCCCGGAATTAAAGTAATGAAATTATTTTAACCATTTATTTGTGTTTGTCCAAAGAAACCACAATGACTGCTGAGAACTTAATGTTTCTCCAAGAGGTTTATTTTTGTATCTGTGTTCATTTGTCAACACAGAAACATTCATTTGTGTTTAGCTGTGTTCTAGCTGTGTTTATCTTTTTAAATTCCCCACCTCCCCACTTCATCTGGAGCTTTGAATGCAAGTTAAAACAAATAAAGGCACAAAAGAACCTAGTAAGTGTTTTTTTCTAATAGGTTATTCAAGTGTAAAGAAAGGTGGTACTGAAATGCAAGATTCTCTTTATTTTCCTTTCTGAAGCGTGCAATTTTTGTGCTGGTGGGTGCACATATGTGATTTTGTACATTTGACATAAATTGACCTATAAATGAATTAACCATAATGGGCTTTAGAGAAGATAATTCTGGAAAAACTACTTAAAATATGACTTGATACTTTTGGGAGTTAGCTGTAAAAGGGCATTTTATGCTATTTCATCTTACACTGCCAAATCTTGTGGTTTACTTCGGGGTGCAATTTAAGATACTCCTAAAACACTTCTTGAGAATTATATCATCTTTCCATATGCTGTTTTGGCACCTTTCTTTTCTCTTTTACCCTCTTTTTAAACATAATGGAGAACAGGGTTGGTGAAGGGTTCATGTTTTTCTTCACTGGCCTGCAAGAACCAAGTTTACTCTTGTCCAGCAGACAGCAAACCCGGTGCTGTTTATGTATTTCCCTGAAGTAATTGGATAAGAAGTTTTTATGGTAATAACTTTAGCCTGTCATTGACATTTTGGAATTTTTTCTACACTGCAGAGTGGAATAAACTTCATAAATCTATAAATCAGCATATTTAAAAAAATATTTTCCATAGATATTACTTGTGTAACTGAAGATGCAAATTACTGGTTGAGCATGAGGCCTTCAGTGCAGTTTATTTTTGACACCCCTCGTTTTGCATGTGCAAATAATTACAGTGTTCTGTGTGCAGTCTGAATTTTCTACTTGACTTTGCTGTTCTATGAAAATAGTATGAAATTGTAGATCAATGAATGGTGCCAGCTGTGGGCACAGAGAGGAAAGAAAATGTCTATCGGTGTTTATGAAAACATGACGAGTTTCTAAAACCCTGGACTTTGATGCTTTAGCACATGGAAAAATGGTGTTTGTTTTTGCTGGTTTTTAGTTGGATGGAGGGAATCGCAGTAGGAGGGGAATTTATTGAAATGTGCTCCTTCCCTGCGTTCCAGACACAGTGGTTATGGAGATAACTCCCTTTGGACCACGGCACCACAGAAAGGCTGAAGAAATCTTTTAATTAAAGTATGAATTAAATTACAAAGCAATTGCATCTGCAGTTCTGCAGTGCTGTTTTTAATTGCGCTCTGCCATTAGCCAAAAGCAGTGCAAATATTGGCCCAACTGCCCTGTTGGCTTCTGGTATGGTCTTTTAAGAACCCATATGTGAAAAAAAGGCTGCAATTACAGTGTTGCACTTTTGAAATTGCCAAGTTAACAAATAAAATGTGTTGTTGTTTGTGCACTTAGGGAATAATGTTCAATTCAGATGGTTCCTTCTGTTTATTCACTAATGGCCTTTATGTTTTGTGCAGGACCAGCAGTTCACAAACATCAGTACAACAGCAATGCAGTGACAGACATTAATTTGGATAATGTTTGTAAGAAAGGAAATACCCTGCTCTGGGATCTGGTCCAGGACGAAGATGCAGTGAGTCGAATACTAGAAAACACTATTTTTAAAAAGCAAATAAATACTTAATATTCATTGACCTTTCTTTCTACTTGTTGTAGATTCATCTCTCTGAAGGGTTAATAAATGAGGCAGAGAAGCTGCTCTGTTCTTTAGTGTGCTGGTTCACTGACAGACAGATTCGAATGAGATTTATTGAAGGCTGCTTAGAAAATTTAGCAAACAACAGGTAACTTCAATCATAAATTATCTGTTTTATTAGTATCTTATTTTTGCAACGTATCAGAAATCCGAGTTGGCTATAACAGCTATTTCATTTTCCAGGAAGACAGTTTAAACTAGGCAAAGGCATAAGAATAAAAATAGTTTTCAAAGTGTTGTGGATGTTTCTGATGCTCCATTTCTTTTTGTCTTGGTGTCCTGAATTTCTCATTTTGTATTTGTCTGTTCTCCCTTTTGCCAGAGGTTATTGCTTTCCTGCCTTTGGTAAAATCAGGTGCGTACCTCAGTCATTTGAGGGCAAGGTCAGATGCCTTGGCCTAAGGATTTTATACTAAATAATCAGATTTTACACACAGGTGGCTGAGGAACAGACGAATTCTTTTCCACCGAGTCTGTTATGAGGTTCTGATTTCTGTGAGGAAGGAGCACCTTGACCTCAGATAACATGTTTTAATACCAGCCAAAGCTGTGAGATTGTACTGGTGAAACTGGAATTTGTTTTCATGATACAAATGACTGCTGGACATCACCTGCTGTGTTCTAGTGTTAGCTTTTTGCTGAGAACTGCATTTATGAGATGAGCTACAAGCATGCTGAGAGATTATTCTCATCTGTGTGCCCAAGGAGTTACATGTAAAGAAATTGAAGTAAGTGTAGTTCAGGTTCAGAAAACTTCTTGGTTGACTTGGTGCGAGATTTCACAAGCACAGGAAGGACATGAACCTGTTGGAGCATGTCCAGAGAAGTCGATGAGAGGGCTGGAGCACCTCTCCTGTCAGGAAAGGCTGAGAGAATTGGGATTGTCTGGAAAAGAGAAGGCTTTGGAGTCACCTAATTGCGGCCTTCCAGTATCTGAAGGGAGCCTGCAATGGAACATGGAGAAGAGACTATTTCCAAGGGCCTGGAGTGGCAGGACTTGTGGGGGGAATGGCTTCAAACTGAAAAAAAGAAGGCTTAGATTAGATATGAGGAAAAAAATGGTTGATTGTGAGGGCAATGAGGCCCTGGCACAGGTTCCCCAGAGAAACTGTGGATGTCCCATCCTGGGAATTGTCCAAGGCCAGGTTGGACGGGGCTTGGAGCAACCTGGAACAGTGGAAGGTGTCTGCCCGTGGCAGGGGGTGGAATGAGGAATGAAGTTCCTTCCAACCCAGATCACTCTATGATTTATGATTTACTGTGCTTTCCATTAGTGCTTTCCTTTCGTTTGCTCACAGAACCAGAGCTTCTCAAAGGAATTTTGAAATAATTTATTTCAGTTTTGTAAAAATCACGTGTTGTCATTGTTTCTTTCCCCCTCAGATCTGTAGTAGTTTCACTTCGTCTTCTTCCCAAGCTGTTTGGAACCTTTCAACAATTTGGGAGCAGCTATGATACACATTGGATAACAATGTAAGTAGGCCCCTGTCCCAACAATGTTGGCATTTAGGGAGCTCTGCCATAGAAAAACCTTTAAAAGTTGAAGATAATACAGGGTACAACATTCCTGAGCAGAACAAACCATATAACTACCTGATCTGATTGACAGAACTTCTGGGAAAGATGGCAGTGATTATCAGCAATTTTTCTTTGCCTTTTTGACATGACATTTAAATAAATGCCCAGTTCCGAGTTAGAATTTCTCCGAATGAGGGTCCTTAGGAACAGTTTTCATGGGCTCAAAAGGGAGTGTTCTGTCAGTCTTATGCCTGAAAATAACATTAGGAAACCTTAAGGATTGCAAGGAGGAAGAGAATAGAGTACAACTCCTGAATTCATGGTAGATGGAAAGCTGGAGTTGTGTGTGCCATTTTGCTGTAACAGCTGTCTGCTTTCTGTGGCTTTTCTGATCTTTTTAAGCAAACCATAATACTTTCTGTCCTTTAAATTGCCACAGGTGGGCAGAAAAAGAACTAAATATGATGAAACTTTTCTTTGATAATTTGGTACACTACATCCAGGCAGTCAGGGAAGGACGACACAAACATGCACTGTAAGTACACTGACATGGAGTGTTTGATATTTTATGGTTTTAATAATTTTTGCTTTCTTCTGTTGCTGCTTATGTGTTCTTGTAAGTAAATACTTTCTGTAGGGACATTTCTGCTTAGGGAGACAAAAGTCTGTATAACAATTTAAATAGCTCCTTTTTCTTAAAAAAACCCCAACTCTTGCATAATTTTTTGTTAGATGTTGAGTATTTATGTACAAATAAAACATGAAAGTTTGGATATTTGAGTTAAAGTGATTTCATATACTACAACTATTCAAATGTTTTAGTTTTAAAATTTGTCATTAGCCTTTGCATAGTTTTTTTTTTTTTTTGTTTGAATACATCCATCTGCACTTCCTAATCTGTGGGGTTAAAATCAGGTGTATATAAACAAGCAGTACAATTTCCAGCTCCCCAATGCCAGATGAAGAGACTGTTCATGTTTTGACAGATGTCAAAGTCAATATGGGCACCCACATCTGAAAAATGTTGCTATTTATGTGTCCAATTTAACTTCCTCAAATCTAACTTCACCCTTTATATTAAATGTTGCTTTAGTGAGGAATTACTTAGGAAGGTGGGATCCTTTAAATTCAGGTAAAATGAGAAATTGTTCTGCTGCTTTTATCATCAAGCTTTTACTGTATAAATAGAAGGGAAGTCAATATTTTTATATAAGTTATGAGAATATCTTTATAAAGAATAGTTATAATTTGGAGTTGGAAATTCAGTGTAGAAATATTAGCATTTTACAACTAAGGGGAAAAAATAAGGTAGATTCTGCAAGGTGGCAAAATGGTATGCTTGAATTGGACTGTAAGATAAAAAACTCACTCCCATCCTCCTTCTCAATTCCCAACAAAAAAAGACTTTATCTAGTGACAGCTATTGGGTCATTCTGCTGTTTGGGGTGGTTCTGCAACATCTTCAGCTGGGCTTTGGGCCATACACTGAACTAGAAACCCAGAAAGAAACTTGTAAGAAACAATTATTTATGCTTTTGAGAGGCATATGGATGAGTTGGAAAGAAGTTATGGCAATAAACTAAACAAACTTCCATTTTTTGTCCAAATTTTCATTTAGATACAGCCACAGTGCAGAGGTTCAGGTTCGTCTTCAATTCCTAACCTGTGTGTTTTCAACTCTGGGATCTCCAGATCATTTCAGTGAGTATTTGAGGTGATTTTACCCAAGACCCACCCCAGAGAAAGACAAAAATACTTCTTAGTAATCCATGTCAGTTTAGTATGTTTTTTTTAAACTTAAAATAATCTCTGAGACAGTTTCAAAAGAAGGAAGATTTTCTGGCAAAAGCATAGAACTGGCATTGGAGTTCAAATTCTGTTGCAGTTCTGAGAGAACAAATTTTCGTGTTCTCTGTGCTGCAGTTTTTCTAAATAATAGGATTGTGGTAATTACTAAAGGAAGATAATACATTATGTACTTATGGGCTTTAGTTTGTGTCCATAATGTTCTCAGAGATCTTTTACTGGAGTACTATATTCCAAAATAAATAATCCTTTATATTTTAGTACCATCAGAAATTAATTTTCCATATGAAGAAAGAAATTACACTTTGTACAATTGATATTTGGGTGGTCTCACTTTAGAGTCAAATTGTCATAAAATACATTTGTATGCTGTGACCTGACAGAAATATTCTGATTTTTCTGTGTGTTCTTGGGTTCTGTGGAATATTTGAGGTTATAAAGGAGTAGTAAAAAATACTTCCCTAATTGTAGGGTTGAGTTTAGAACAAGTGGACATCCTGTGGCACTGCTTGGTAGAAGATTCTGAATGTTATGATGATGCACTACACTGGTTCTTGAATCAAGTACGAAGTAAAGACCAGCATGCCATGGGTATGGAGACTTACAAGCATCTTTTTTTGGAAAAGGTATGTACAGAGTTAATTGCCCCCTTATAATTCCAATAAGAATGTTTCATTCCATATCAACACTGTTTAATGCATTTAAAATGGTTTCTATGGAAATCATCTCTTCATAAGTCCAGGTGGGCCCTGCTTGTAATGTAAAGGTTTTTCTCTGCTTGGAGAGAGGAGGGAAATGGATGAGTGGGAATTCTTTTCACACTACAATTTACCTGAGTGCTTCTTTACAAATAGCCCGCATGTTCCATCTGCAGCTGTGTAGCACTTTATTTAAATTTGGAAAAAAAACCTCAACTGTACAAAACTATAGTTTGCATCATGCTGTACAGCTCAACCTGACTGAAAAATGGACTTTTCCTTTTTGGGAGGGGCCTATAAATCTCAGCAGTACAGCCACTGAAAAGACAAACATGCAGAGCTTTCTCCAAGGGATTCCATCCATCTACTTTGACAGATGACGTTACAAAATGGATAGATTTTACAATAAGTAATGTAGTCTAGTTCTTTCCCAAGGTTACACAGGTTTTTGTCAAATTTTGCACATGTGTAAGTTTTTCTGTATGGGCATCACGTATGCTAACAAATTATCCTGCTGTTGATAAGTTAAGCAGACGATGTTAAAATGAAATAACTTTTTTTTCCCCCTCTGCATTGTTAGAGTTCAAATCAGTGGTGAAGTGAACTGTTTAAGCCAATTATAATTGATTTTTTTTATTGTATCTAAAACTCAGTATGATCTTTTTCTTATCAAATCTCATTGATCTACTGCATTTGAATGTGATTAATAATAACAGTGATTAGTAATAACAGTGCTAGTGAAATAAATACCCTGTAATTGGTCTCTGTTCCACCAGTGACATTTTTTTGCATTTGTTTAGATGCCACAGCTAAAACCTGAAACTATCAGTATGACTGGCCTAAACCTCTTCCAGCATTTGTGTAATTTGGCTCGGCTGGCTACAAGTGCTTATGATGGTGGCTCCAACTCTGAGGTGAGCCTGGATTCTGTCTCTTGCTTTTCTTCTCTCTGGCACATGTGGATTTTATCTCTCAAGGCAAAGATGGGAAACCACAAAAAAGCGATACCTGTTGCCTGCATCTCTTTGTGCAGTTGATCATATTTTATCATAACTGCACTGTATCCACAGTCGAGTTTAAGAAATAGGTTTGTAAGATTTACTTATCTAATGAAGAAGAGTCAAATGGCATTCTGTTAGTCATACTTAACTCTGACTAGAAATCTGTTCTAAAATATGTCTCAATTTATGTATTATCTGCTTTAGAAGTGTTTAATCCAGAGCAATTACCTCATAAATAAAATCATATTTAGAATATATGATTTGAGGCAGGTTTTTTTTCTTGGAATGAATACTGATTAAAGTTGTGGTTTTATGGCTTCATTTGAAAGTATTCCTGTTTGTCAAAAATGAAAATTCACTATTTTGAATTTCAACCAGTTCCTCATGTTTTAGACTTTGAAAATGTTTCTGAGAAATTGAGAGTTTTGTAGTAATTGATGTGTGCAGTGATGACAGTGCAAGCAGTGGAGAAAACGAGATTGTTAGTGATTGAGTCAAGAGATAAAAAGAATGTCTCAGATCAGAAAACCCTTACTCCTAGTAAAATAATGAGGCAATGTTTTGTTTCTGTTCTTGTTTTCCATTTGTCAAGCAGTTGTGTGGTATGGACCAGTTCTGGGGCATTGCTTTAAGGGCACAGTCTGGTGATGTCAGTCGAGCAGCCATCCAGTACATCAACTCTTACTACATCAACGGTACCAACTTTTTTTTTTTTTTTTTTTTTTTTTTTTTTTTTT